>JAJTUV010002262.1:0-275604 GCA_021653895.1 Mastomys natalensis | reverse complement strand
GATAATTTCTTTGCTAACTCACTCCCAACCCATTGTTGTACTTAGAGACAGGATCTCACCGTATAGCCCAGGCTGACCCACATAATACTCTGGGATTGAAGGTGGTTTTTTTGGTCAGACTACTTTAGCACCCAACCTTCCAAATGAGGACTCCTGAGATGACTCAGTGTATAACTTAGATATCAGAAGAGATGATTTATGGAAGACTCATAAAATGTGTTGGTCCTTTCTCCTTTTATCTTTCCGTATAATGTTGGCTTTTTATAACCCACTTGGAGACACATTTTAAGGTTTGCCTGCGTCAGATTCACTTTTGATTTATGGCTCAGCTTTCATAGCCACCCTTGGAAGAATATTAAAATACCTCTGAAGGCCGTGTCACCAGCCCATTATTAATTAAAGAGAAGGATATCTTAAGAGAGGCAAAGACTGAGACAGGAATAGCTGTCTGATATAAACACATCTGGTGTACAATATTTGAACCACAGGCATGTTCCTGTCCCAATTAGTTTTCTGTTTTTCTCTTCCTCGCCTCCCTTCT
Source organism: Mastomys natalensis (assembly GCA_021653895.1). NCBI lineage: Eukaryota > Metazoa > Chordata > Mammalia > Rodentia > Muridae > Mastomys > Mastomys natalensis. Next base: position 275,063 of record JAJTUV010002262.1, on the reverse strand, counting down.
CCTACTTTCCCCATGCCTTCCTCTTCTGTGACGAAGTCTTGAATAGGCCAAGCTGGCCACAGATTCCTACCTAAGGGTGACTTTCATTCCTCATTTTCTTGCCTCTGCCTCCCAATACTGGGATGCTGGGATGCTGGGGGTGCTGGGGTGCTGGGGTGCTGGGGTGCTGGGGTGTATGGGTAAGTTCCACCAAACTTTTCTCTCCCCACCCCATAGGTTTTCACTTTGTAGCTAAGGCTGGCCTCTAACTCATAGCTAATCTCCTACCTCATCCTCCTTCATGTTGGATTGACAGGTATTAGCTTCCATGTCCCAGTTAGTTTTTCTAGAGAAACTAGAAAGTTAATGACAGATTCTGTAAGCTTGAATTTAAATGTCCATCCAAATGTGTGTCTAAGAAAAATGATTCAAAGTTGTTGGGAGCACAGCACGAAAGACCTTGTGCCCAAAGATCTCTGCAGAAATGAGGAATGGAAAGCATGCAGGACTGTCATTCCAATGGGAAAGATGTAAAACCTGTTCTTCCATCCAGAAAACTTGAAATTGGAAGTGATTAATAGCCTGGTGATGTGTTTTATCTGTCAAGCTGCTACAAGCAGGGCTAAAGGTGGCTGGTAATGTAAATAATCCTTATAGTCAGGGCCTCCCCAAGCTCTCAAAGCCAGGGCCAGAGGTGCTTAGTACCCCAAATGAGCTCTATGCTGTCTGTATGACTGAGACCAGGCCAGATTTTCCCTAGGATATTTAACTAGTACAGGTAGTTTTGATGCAATTATACTTTTTGTGCTCCGGGGATTGTATTACACTAGGAAACTTCCAAATAATACTGTTTAAATTTGTTGGGAATAAACCACCTAGCATCTGACTCCTGAAATCTTGATCTAGGTTGATGAATTCAATCTGACTTCAGTTTTCATTCTCAGCCCTATATGGTTCATTTCCATGCCCACTGTGAAACATCTGCAGGCTTTCCTGCACAAAATATTTTTATTTTCTAGACCAATAATTATAGCAAACTTTGAAAACTATAATATCTAGACTCTATCTCAAGTGAAATATATATATACACATACTATATATGTATGTGTTTTATGTGTGTGTGGTGTATGTGTGTGTTTGAGATGAGGTCCCACTATATAGCCTAGGCTAGCCTTGAACTCATGATCCTCGTCCCTCAGGACTTCCAGTGCTGGTATTACAAGTGCTCACTACCATGTCCAGCAATGGAAACTGAATTTTAACAATAGTTTCCTAGTTTTTTCTGATGATGGGTCAGGGGTGATCCCTGTGGGGAGGGAGGTTCCTTTGCAGAAGCTAATGATGACTGTTGTTAGTTCTCTGAGAACTGCACAGAGGAATACTGGTCATTACAACATGGCCAGAAAGTGCAGCATCTTGGGTACTGCAGAGGAGTAGTGACCCTCAGTACCCTGTGTTGCTCTGTCTCCGTGATTCCACTATCTGGCAGTGGTCTACTTTGCTTACAACTCACTTTCCTGTCACTTAGATTGAAGAGTGGGAAACATGGTTTTTCTCTCTACGCACAGGACGAGACCTAGTACTTATGACTATTAGTACCGTGCTCTGAAAGGGTTGGCTAAAGATTGACTGTGCACATGTATGAAGGAATGAGTTGCTTCTAAATTCTCACGAGTGAGAACTTATGCAAAGGCTTCCAGTATTAAACACCGACCACACTAAGCGGAGGAGATCAACGCACTCAGAAGGGATCTTCCAAGTTGACAGGAGAGCTAAAGCTGTACTGAGCAGCTTCCCAGAGTGACTGCACCTCATAACTATCTGGATGGCTTGCCCATTTATTACTAATGGGATGCTTTTTAAGTGAACGCGAACAAACAACCAAAACAACAAACACCCACTTCCTTGGTCTAAAGTGAAAATTAAGTTGATCCAATTTCTATCCTATTAATATAATTCCAGGCCCCGCAACTGCTTTTTATTTTGTGGTATAGCTCTGAAGATGTATTTGAAAACATGTATCATATTCTGTCAACTCTATATCTTGATTTAAATTTTTTATCTTAATATATCAGTCTTTTCTTTCCTCCCTTCCTCCCTTTCTTCGTTGTTTCCTGGACAGAGGCTTGCTTGCAGCCCAGGCTGTCTAGGAACTCACTAGGTAGTCCCAAACTCAAGGCAATCCTGGTTCAACCTTCCTAAGAGCTGAGATTATAAGAGTACCATCACACTTGACTCATTCGCATATCTTAAATATTGTTCCGTATTTATACATATAGATCTGCCTGCATGGTATCTGTCTGTTATCTATATAGCTCTCAGGTATGCACATATATACACCTGTAGTTGAATGCATGTAGTAATCCATTGCTAATATAAGCAATGTGGTTATGAAAACCAGCTGTGTCTTTTTAAATATGATCAAATACATGTAAGATAATTCCTAGGTCAAAGGAAATGTACAGTTACATTTTGTAAAATTGTTATCCAAAGAAGCTGCATTGATTAATTCTGTGTCAGGAAAGTGCTCATCTGCCCATACGTAGGTCTAGCCTGGGATCTGCACGGCTTCAAGGCTCATGGGAAAGCAAGCTGTTTGGTGATATCTCCATTTCATGCTTTCCACATTTCTGCCACTCCAATGGGAAGGTCTATGGGTTGGAATCTGGGAGCTATGCCCTGGGCTCAGGTCTTCCCTGCACACCTGGACCAGATGCTATCTTCCATGACCTCAGAGCCATGGCCAGCAACAGAAAAAGTAGCTGCAGAAATGGGGCAAGCGCGTCTGGGTTGCAATCATGTTCTGTTACCTTTGCCACACAGTTCTTGATTTTGGCCTTCTGTGCTTCCACTTGGTCACACACATTTTTCTTTCTCTGGGACACGTCACTGAAGGGATGCTATCTTTCTCATAGGTTCGTAAAGATGTACTTTAAGCATGTCCTCTTTGTGGACACACTCTTTGACAAATGCTACTTTGAAGATGTGACATCCACAGATACTTATTTCAAGAACTGCACCATTGATCAACCACCTTCTATAACACAGGTAAGAAGAAGGACTCTCTGGGAGGAATACACAAAGGTGGGCTGGGGCTTAGAACCAAAGTCAGAGCTGAAGCAGGAGTGAAGGGATACAGCTTTAGTGGGAGAGAAATGGCTTCTACCCCAGGGAGGGCATACATTAGGTACCATTCTGGCATTTGCTTAGTCTATACCTCAGGTTTTTTTTTTTTATCACATATAAATGTCAAAAATTCTGGTCAAATGTCAACATCTGAACGAGACTGATGTTATACAACAATATAGTATGACATTCATAAAACCAGCATTCTGGGAGGGCTGTGTTTTCCAACCCGGATTCATTCCTGGAGACTGTGGACTGTGAATAATTTAAAACTTGCACAATTAAAAACCAGTAATAAATCAAAAGGGAATTGTTACCTCTGTACAGACTCAGTGCATAAGGCAAGACACAAAGAACATTTTAGAATCACACTGTTTCAGATTTTCATGATTAAAAACAAAGCACGGAATCCCACTGCTCCAGTACCCGTGCTACTTGGACTGTGCTCATCACGGCTTAACGATCTCTCAGTGCAACAGGGACACAAGAGAGCTCCCTGAGTAATACCAGAGCCCTCCCCACCAAGGTCTCAGTGGAGAAATGTATTCTGATTATCCCTGTCTTAGAGTTGAGGAAACAGACTTAAGCAATTGATCAAGGCTACAGGTAGCAAAGAGATGGAACTTGAATCCATTTCTCAATTACATGGCTCAAAAATCTCTTTGCACTGGACTTCTTGCTTCATGTCCTTATTTATGCTTCCTCCTTTTGGACAGCAGATAGTTTACACAACACCTTTTCTCCTCATGTTCCCAACCTCAGAAGCTTTACTATTTGGTCTCTAATAATCTGTTATTAGACATATTTTCCTGAATTTCTTCTTAGTTTTACCTTAAAAAATAATGGATTCCAGAAGTTCCATTATCATTAAAAATTCTCTTTATTCTTTCAAGTTCAAATGATGGCTTTTCATTTGCATACTTAACACAGAGTTGGGTGTGTGTGTGTGTGTATGCGCGCACATATGTGCCAATATTTGTACTTGGGAAATGTCATAACTTGAGAAGCAAAGGCCATAATCAGGTGTATGCCTCCAATTGTGTGTTGTGTGTGTGTGTGTGTGTGCGGTGTGTGTGCATCCATGTGTGTGCACATATGGAAGGTAGTGGTTGATACTGAGTAGCTTTCAATCACTCCACCTTACATTGTGAGACAGGGTCTCTCACTGACCCTGAAGCTCCCTGACTCTCAGGTGGACTACCTGGTGAGTAAGCCCTGGAGATCCTCCTGTGGCCGATTTCCCAAATCTAGGACTTTAGGAACACGCTATTATACTTGGAGCTTTTTTACACAGGGGATAGGGATTGGAACTCAGATCATATGCTTGTGTGGCAGGCACGTGACCATCTGAGTCTGGTCCCTGTACACCTTTGGTTTTGTAGGTAGGTGCTCAGGAAGATGAATGTTCGTGATAGGGTCAGCCATCCCAACCAAGATTTCCCTAGTTAGCATTCTTTCTACTAGAAAAGTCGCTCTTTGATAGTGTCAGAAGATGTGAATTGTTTTCAGAGCAAGTAGTTTTTCCTTTGAGAAAGTTTGGGGTTTTCAGTAAGATACTGCCTGGGCTCTGCAGTAGACAGCTCAGGCGGGTCCTAATTCATGTGTGTAGATAGTGTGTGTGTGTGTGTGTGTGTGTGGTATGTGTGTGTCTATGTGTCTCTCTATGTGTGTCTGTGTGTCTGTGTGTGTGTGTCGTGTGCTGTGTATGTCTATGTGTCTCTGTGTGTGTGTGTGGGGGGTGTCTGTATGTGGTATGCGTGTGTGTGAGTGTGTGTCTGTGTGTGTCTCATGTCTCTCTATGTGTGTCTGTGGTGTCTGTGTGTGTGTGTGAGTGTGTCTGTGTGTGTGTCTGTGCGCCGTGTGTGTCTATGTCTTGTGTGTGTGAGTGTGTGTGTGTATGTGTATGTGCACGTGTTGTTCCTCAGTTGCTCTCACCTTCGGTTTTGAGGCAGGGTCTCTTACTAGGACCTGAAGCTCATCAATCAGGCTAGACTGACTGATGGACAAGTCTCAGCCATCCATTTTGCTCCCATCTTTTCTGCACTGGGATTACAGTTTTTAATGTAGATTCTGGGATCAAACTCAGGTCTTCATCCTTTCTCAGATAGCACTTTACTATTTTGCCAGCCCCTAACCCCAATTCTTAAGTTCTACTCTCTAAGATGGATTACTTCCGAGGAGTGTCTCAGTCATTGCATGGCCCCCCGTGTCACATTATTGGGACAGGCGGGATTCTCAGGGGCTGGGAAGATGGGCTTGGATAATGTGCTTACCACATAGGTGTGAGGACTGGAGTTCATATTCTCAGGAAAAGACTTGGCTGCTGTGGCTGCTGTGTGGAATCCCAGCACTAGAGTGGCAGACGGGGGAGCTAGCCAGCTAGACCAGCCGGAATAAGTGAGTTCTGCTTTCAGTGAAGGACCCCCCCTCACTAGGTAAAATGGAGAGTGATTGAGAAGAATATCCAGCAGCTTCAGCTCTCAATATGCATGTGCACACATACACACATGGGAACACACATACACACATGCACATACCACACAAACATACACATGTAAAAATGTCTCTAAAATTGGCATTAGTTTCATTTCTCTTTATTATAGGAACTTGAGCAGATTATTACATTTTTGGCCAAACGTCACTTTGACTTTTGAGGTCACAGCTTGTCCATACCCAGCCCCTATGATCTCATGTGAACCAAAGCCTCTTTCTCTCCCCAGACCTCTACAAAGACAAGTTCACTGACTGTCGGTTTATCAATTCCACCTTTCTGGAGCAGAAGAAGGGCTGCCACATGGACTTTGAAGAGGACAATGATTTTCTGATTTACCTCGTCAGCTTCCTTGGCAGCCTGTCTGTCTTGCCTGGGAACATAATTTCTGCCCTGCTCATGGACAGAATCGGAAGACTCAAGATGATTGGTAAGTTGCTTATGATGGAACATTTGAGTTTCCTGGCCACAATGGCTAGCTTCCTTCTCTTAAAGAAATATTACACATGGTAATGCTGGAACTGCTGCTGTAAAACCAAGGAGGCACATTTACAGAATCCTAGGTTTTGTATAAAGTCTTGGAGTGCTGGACAGGGCTCTTCATTTCTTCTAGAGTGTTCTATAGCATTCATAATGATGATGACAGATCTACCATACCTACTTCATAGCATTATGATGGAAATATATAAATGTTATTTAATGATAGTTTGATGCTTAAGGCAAATCATATTATTTCTATTGATAGTAACTTTCTGTTGTTTAATAGTGAGAGAGGGCTAAGAGACATGATGAAATTCTAAGTGTGTATAAATCATGAATAAATAGGTGAATAATAAAAAATAAAACTATTTAAATTATAGATGATTATTAGCTTCTTGGACAGACTCTGGTTGAAATCCTTGAATATATGGCCATTTGATTTTGAATATATGCCTTTCTCTGGGTTTCCGTTTCCAAGTAATACAAGGAATAATAACTGGAGGATTTTGTGAGGGTTAAACATAATATAGCTCAAACGTCTTATAACACCAGTATGTTGTAAGCTCTTGGAATGGTGACTGTATTCACATCTGCCTTGCCTCCTTCCAGCAGAATGTGCACCACTGGATACTGCAACACAGCTCTGTGAGGGGTCAGTAGGAGTGAAATGTGTGCACTGAGGGCCAGTAAGAGCGTGCTCTAAAAATGAGCCAAGAGCAGTGCTAGGAAGATAGGAGGGAGGCACATTAATAAAGAAGACATTAACGATGTGCCTTCAGGATGCTGTTGATTGAGAAAATGAATACTAAATTTCCCAGTGTTAGAAGACAAAAGGAAACAAAATCAATCACATTGTCATCTTATTGGAGAGGAGAAAACAAATCAAGTCTTGGTGGGAAGAAACGTTCCTTGGCATTTGGATTGCACTTGATATTATTATTGTAACTAGGAGATGAATCTTCAGAATGATGAACACAGGATGTGCCTGTGATCTTGGCTCTGTATCTTATTAGAAAGATGGGGAGTTGTCTCATGGGTACTGCAGACTGAGCTGCCTTTGTTAGGGGAAGTGTCCTTGTCAGGAGACTCGTGAGTGATACACACACACACACACACACACACAGAGAGAGAGAGAGAGAGAGAGAGAGAGAGAGAGAGAGAGAGAGAGAAGAAGAAGGAGGGGAGAGGAGAGGAGAAAAAGAGAGAGGGTAAGGGGAGGAGAAGATGTAGGAACAGAGAGAGAGGAAGGGAAGGGGAGAAAGGAAAAGAAAGGAGGGGAGGGGAAGGCAGAGAGAGGGAGGTGGGAGGGATATATGCATATACACATATCACATACATATATATATATATGGGGGATACATGGGGGAGCTTGCTCAGGTCATGACTGCTCAGTCTCTGCACCTCTCATCTTTACAGAAAGGCTCCAGGCCTTTCTGTAGATGTTGGAAGTGGACCAGCTATAACATTCTCAGTTCCTAACGAGCACTGTGAGGCTTCTTTTCCACCGTGTCACCGTGGGATGCAGAGAGCTGCCTTGAAGCAGCTTTTTCTATGATCCTCACAGCAGCCTAGCTGCTGCAGCTTCATCCTGAAAACTCCTCAGGGCTCTTCTGGGAGAAGTCATTTCTTGTTAAGGGCAGAGTAGAAGTTTTCATAATGAAGTTGTTAGTTATTCATTTAATAAACATTTATTTATACAGTCCTTCCTCTGCGCCAGACTGTGAAGGAAGCTATGGGAGTATAACATTAACTGAGACCATCAACATCCTCATGTTTAAAGAGCCAAAGTTAGATTGAGAGAGACGGACACAAGCTAGAGATTTCATTTAACTACACTGGAGGCTTGTCTGCCAGGCTGTGCTCCAAGCAGTTCATAACCCACGGACTGGGACTATTGATATTAACATTGTACAGATGGACAATGAGACACTGCAGGAGCGAGTAAAGGACCTTTCCAGAGTCACACAGATAGAAAGTGGTGAGGCTTAAACTTGAACTCAGACCTCTTAATTAGAAGAGGAATCGGGATGATGGAAATGAAGGGGCAACGGGCCATGCGCATCTGTGGTAGGAGCAGTTAACACGAGCTGAGGAAGCTCCTTGACCAAAGCATGATTTGACAATGGTGTTTTATTAGTCAGAATTTATTAGTTAAGCCTCACATTGGTCTCTGGAGCAGAGCGTGTGTTTGGAGGGAATTGCTCTCAGGACTCTTGTGGCCCATAGATGCACCTCCTCCTTAGGCTTCTCCTACTGTTAAGACCGAGGCTGCTTACAGCCGCCCCTTCCAGAGTGAGAAAGATCCCGGATGTTTCTTCCTAGCCCCTGCCACTTCACTTCCCACAGTTCTTACAGCCTGGTCCCGATGTTATTTCCAGTGCCCCTTGTAGCAAGCATTTAGACTCCAGGCAAGGAGGATGCTTGTTCCCATTGCCCTGATGGCAGTGGGGAGCTCACCCACTTACTTATTGGGACTCACTGCTTTTGCTTTCTATTTTTGGCCCCATCCCCACATGATTCCAGACCCTTTCAGGCCTGAAGCTTACTTACTTAGTCATGACCAGAACCAACCCAAGACTTCCTAACCTCCCCTGGATGGACTTCCTGGGTTTGGAAAGGCTTTGTTGCAGCGTTTTTAAAATGGGGTCTCTTATTACTGTCAGTGGGATTCCTGGTCAGAGAGTTCACCCTGAATGGCATAGTGAAAAAAACATTGTTGATAGACAGCTTTATACATGTGGCCAGGGTGGAGAGGACAAACGAGGGAGGCAAGACTCGCAGACACTGGCAAAAGTGGGAGGAGCTGTCATTCCATGGTGTCAGGAGCCAGGGGAGAAAACAGCATTCCAGAGCCCAGTGGGGCCTCAAACAGTAGTGGAAGAATAACCTGGAAGGAGTTGTGGTTCTGGAGGGACTTAGCCATTGACAAAGATGGAGCTTCTAATACGGGTGGTGGTCACCGAGCAGTCCCACCCCTCTCTCGTCCCATCAGGGCGATAATGGTTCCAAGCTTCTGAGGGGGTTGCAGTGGGTTCTGTGAGGGAGGGAGATCTTTGGGGTGGAGATGGAGATGTATTAGCCCTATTTCTGTTGCTGTGACAAACACCCCAGACTTTGTACTTAGAAGGAAGATGTATTTATTTTGATTCCTGACTTTAGAGATTTTGGTTCATGGCCTTTTGCCTCCATTGTTCCAGGATTTGTGTCAAAGCAGAGCATCATGGCAGGGAGAATGTGATAGTGAAATGCTGCCCCCTCGCGGTGGCCTGGGAGCATAGGGAGCTCTTCCTTCAGTCTATTCAACTATGAATCCATAACGATCAATCCGTTTATGAGCCCAGGCCCCCCAGAGGCTCTACTTCTGAGTATGGCTGCCTTGTGGACAACCCTTCATTCAACATATGTGCTTTTGGGGGCTATTTAAATTTCAAACCAGAACAGGTGGAGAAACAGAAGAACATCCCTTCTGGAATCTTCCCTTTGTAGCCCACCCGCAAAGGCGTCCACATTGGAATGTAAGCTCTGTGGATTCTGGTTCTTTTTTTTTACATTTCTTTAAAAAAAAAAAGCAGTTAAACTTTAATATCTTAAATTTTGAGTTGTATATTAACGTATATCCACTCTTTGTGTGTGTACACGTCAAATACATACACATTGCATATATTTGTATTTAAAATATGTCTGAGTTTATGCTTTCCACTTTTGCTCTTTCCAGTGGAAGTTGGACCTAGTAACTCAAGTGACATGTTACTTTAGCTGAGCCTGTGAGATTGGGGGTTGGACAAATTCTCCAGGACACAGGCTTAGTGTTTCTTTCCACCTTTGTCTTGTCTCCACAGGTGGCTCCATGCTCATCTCTGCAGTCTGCTGCTTCTTCCTGTTTTTTGGCAACAGCGAGTCTGCGATGATCGGCTGGCAATGTCTGTTCTGTGGGACCAGCATCGCCGCTGGAATGCTCTGGATGTGATCACTGTAGAGCTGTATCCCACCAACCAGAGGTCAGTTCTTCTTTGGGGTGTCCTCTAAAACTTGTTTGAGTTACTTTACTCAGAAGTCCACCTCCTGCTGAATCTTGGAGTCCATATTCCAAATGTCTCCTGGGCTTTCTCTCCAAGATGGTAACAGTGGCCTGGACCTGGGTAGGCTAAGGTTTGATGGATTGAGTGACAAGAACCAGAGGACAAGAATAAGCTGTGTCAGCAGAGTGGTAAGAGTGACTAAAGCCTTCTATATCATGCAATCCTCACTGCAGCTGAGCCCAGGTCTGCCAATGGGAACTAAGGAGAAAACGTGAAGATTTTGGAAAACATGGAGGGGTGGGGCTTGACAGGAAGGAAGAGATGGTGGATGGAGGTAGAGTGGTTCAGGGCTGCTAGGGTTTACTCTTTGTTGAAAAGCAAAGGGTCAAGTCCATTATCCTGTAGGTTTCTTACATGAAGGGGATCTTGTACAATGTACAGTGCTAATGAGGAATGAACATGGTATGGAGGACGGGTAAATGGAATTCTGAAAAGTATTTTAGTGATATTTCCAAAGCCAATGACAGAGCTTCTGGGTTTTGGTTGCTAGCATACCGTGTCTGAAGTCTCTTTCTTGAGTCAAAGAAATAGTAAGGGATAGTGGTCACTTGAATGGGATACGGTTTTACAGGTTGGAAATTTAGGGACGCGAAATGAAGAGACACTTAGAAACAATAGGTCATCAGGAAAAAGCACCTTAGAACATCTTAAGTGTTTAGCCATATCAAAAAAATTTAAAATGCAGTTGAAGTAATCTGATAACAGCAGAAATGATAAAATATCTAAAAATCAACCTGAAACATGAATAAAAACATAAACCTCTGCTACAATATAAAAGAAGACATAAAAGAGAAACCAAGACATGCTTCATCGTAGACAAGATAATTTACTCTTATAAAATGTCAAGTTTCCTGTAATTTTCCCCAATTATAATAATCCATTTAAAATTCAGTGAGACTCCCCCTACCCCAGAAAGTTGGAAAAATCATTTTAAATTTTATCTAGAAAAGCAAGCATATGGGAATAGAAAGCAACAAAGCAAACACAGACCAGCTAGGGTTGGGACTGGAGCTTATAAACCCGCCATGCTGCTCAGGTATAGATAATAGAACCCAATATCTAACCGTAAAGGTATGCCAACATTCTTAAACTTTTGATGGAAAAATAATATTTTAACTGCACCCAGGAATGATCACCTTGAGAATACTGTCCCTATATACCAGCGATTCTCAACCTTCCTAATGCTGCAACCCATTTAAATAGTTCCTAATGTTGTGGTGACCTCCAACCATAAAATTACTTTCATCGTTAATTAATAATTGTAATTTTGCTACTGTTATGAATCATAATGTAAATATCTGTATTTTTTGATGGTCTTACGTGACCTCTGTGAATGGGCCCTCAACCGCTATAGAGTGAGAAATGCTGCTCTATACAGCCATGGTCATGACAGGCTGCATGGTTCTTGAAGTTTATCACTGAAGTGTGATCTGGGATAATAACTGGTACTGGGTTCTGCCATGGATGACAGAAATTCAAACAAACATAGGAGATTAGGCATTGCATACCTCCTCATTGGCAGTCTGAGCAGAAGGCTTAGTCTCCTATGTCTTTAGTCTCTTTTGCCTGGACTCCACCATGGACTATCTCTGTTGCAGGAAGTAAGACAAAAGGAAAAAAATAATAAAGGAAGAGAGAGAAGAAGCGCGCTCATTTTCCCTCTCGGGAAATTTCCAAGTGGACTCTGGGAAATGTAGTCTTACACTTGGGGACTTGCATTGTAGAGTGAGCTAGCAGTCTTTGCCACAAGAGAGTGTGCTCACACTTTTGATATTTTTCTGTAAGCAAGTACTACTTGTAACTATTTTAATTATAGATATGCTTGGGAAGATAAAGAAAAGCTTGAAGGTAATCCAAAATGTTAAAAGTGGCCATTAGTCCAGATATGTCTACATCTGTATTTCATTCAGTATTTCCAGTTTTGGCTAAAATGAAAATGATGTTTTTGTATTTAGGTAAAAACTTCAGTCCCACACTTCCTCCTCTTACAACAAGGAAAACATACTGCTGCTCATCTAGCAAGGCCCAGCATTTCAGAATCCTTTCCTGTCCTCTTGTTTTGCAGGGCCACAGCCTTCGGCATCCTCAATGGACTGTGCAAATTCGGCGCCATCCTGGGAAACACTATCTTTGCTTCTTTTGTTGGGATAACCAAAGTGGTCCCCATCCTTCTGGCTGCTGCTTCTCTGGTGGGAGGTGGTCTGATTGCCCTTCGACTGCCAGAGACTCGAGAGCAAGTCCTGATGTGAACAACGCACTGGGGAGAGACAGATGGGAAGATCATTTCAGGACACTCCAGCACAGCCACACCTCCTGCCTCTCACTGTCCACAGGATACCACGGACAGCACAGAAGGAGAAATGGACTTTGTGATCCCTAGTTTAGGACCCACTTCAGTTGTTAATACATTTTTAACTCAGGTGATTGACTAGGGGTGCCAGAACCATCTTAGATCCCAGAGCTGTGTGCTTAGCTTCAGGTCTCTCGATCCAAGGCAGGGGAGGATAATCCAGTAAACACACACAGTAAGCAAGGAGTATATGCTTCTCTAAATGAGATGCAAAAAATATTATTTGCATTGAAGACTGAAGTTGAGGACAAGAAACACTTAAGTTCCTCGATGTAGCTTCTGGGAGCCCAGTGACCTAGCAGAGTCCCTCAGTTGGGAGTGGGGTCAACACATAAATACTGGGCTCAGAGAACAGACTACATATTTGCATTTGAAAGTATCACTTATCATATTTTCCTTTTGAAAATTGGCACAGTAGTATTGAGGATACTCTGATATAGAAAAACCCAATATTTAAACAAAATGTATATAGACTGACTCTTCTCTCCAAGCCCCCTGAACTTTGCTCAACGAAGAGATGATACATTAAGAATGATATTTATTATGGTTTTGCTCTAGTCAGAAAAACTTGAGGATGGGGATTATGTAAATTAAGTTGTACATAACAGTTTTGAGGTTTTATTCCCACAAATGGTAGCTGCTGAGATTGCCAGAATTTTAGCCATATTTGGAGTAGACTCTCCATTCAAGGTCCCAGGAAACTTGGTGCAAATGGGTGACATGTAAGCACAATTTCAATGCAGCCATCTTGCTTGCTGTCAGGAGGATGTACTTGGCAAGCCACATGCCATTTCCTTTACCTGGGAACTTTTTTTCAACTTGGTAGGGCAGTTACTTTTCTCTCCTATGCTGGCCGTTTGTGAAACTCAGGTTCATAGGTCGTTTGATGCTGTTTACCCAGAAAGGACAGGAAGAAAGGTTTTTAATTTTATTATTTTAATGGCTCCTTGCACTCTCTTTTTAGAGGGGAAAAAAAAAACCAAACCCACAGGTACCTAAGGATGGGGAAATGTAACCAGAGTCCTTCAAAGTGTGAGTTCCTCCTGTTTGATTTCAAAGAAAAACATAATGCACATTTATTATAGCGTTTAGGACCTATGAGAACTTTATGCTCTGTGTGCTGGCTCAGGGTTTTGAAACAGGCCATTAGTACGCACGTTAGGCAATAAAAGGTGTGAGATTCATTCATTCATTTCTTCAGTGCTCCAAGGAATCTTCTCTTGAGATCCAGGTTGGAACTTGAATGTAGAAATGGAAGGGAAAAGGATCAGGGCACACTGCTCTGGAGGTGTCAGCAGTCAACTGCAGCCTGGAGGCCATGCTGAGGGAAAGCTTTTGTTCATCAGAACCCTCTGCAATGATAGAGACAGGATCTAGGAGTTCCTGCCACCTGAGTTGCGCTTGCCTGGGCCAGGGGAATGTCTGACTGTAAGAACTAGTTTGCTCATGTTATTTGCGGCACACACAGAGCTGTAAAGTGCTAACCTTTGCCTATCAGAAACCTCTCCAAATCCAAACCAAACTAATGGCTATGTTGAGTGTTTTGTGGAAATACTCAGATGCCAGGACAGTTCAAGCCATCTTTCCTTAATCCTCTGGAATATAAGTCAGCAGGGGTAAAGAGTGAAAGTTTTGAGACCTTCCCATCTTCAAGTGTGGCTAACGTGTTTGCTCTGCTTCTCTTGTCCCCACTTCTTTTATTTACACCACCATTACTTTCTGTACAGGGAAGGAAGATGCTCAGGTCTGATGTGATACCCTGATTTCCCTAAATATAAATATATATAAATATACAGAATGTATTAATGCTTCTCTCGGTGTTTTATAGGAATTAACCGATAACGCTCTGTTGATAATGAAAAACTTTCTGTACTATAGTGTAATGTCCTTTTCCATTTTCTTGTGATATGGAATGCTTGGACTAGGATCATGAGAGAATTTGTGAATCTGTGGTTATATATCCCTCATAACAGTATTCTTTAATGGGATAAAAGACCTCAGTGCATAGCTGCTACTCAAGATGTACAAGACAGTTAGAGTCCACATTTACAGCCAGATAGATCTTGTAAACTTAAAATCTGCTCAATTTTTTAAGCATAGAAATGGCTGTAGTCATTTTAGGCTAACTGTACTTGGTTTCTAAGCTCTTTGTCTTCTGCATTACATTTATGGCTCCTTAAACTGACTGCCTAACCAACCAGGGGCAATTCCCATCCATCCATCATATGGGTTGTAGGAAGGATGCAGCCATGGTCTGCAGCCTCTCTCATGAAGGATTATCTGACCATGGTACCTAACCACTTCATAACTTGCTGTCACTCCTGGTGAGATAAGTGTGTCTTTAAAAATAGTCCCCATGGCAGGTCACTGGGGCATAATTCTTAGCCATCATTTTTTTCACTTTTTTTTTTTTCTGTTTTTCCCTGAGAGACTCCCAATGGCATCTTTAGAGGACTAAAGAGAAGAGCTGTTCCCTCATTGAGCAAGACGTTCACAGTTCATGATGTATTTATGATGGCTTGTTTGGGAGTCGATACTTTCAACAGTCTCAACTGTGTTGTGGGATCTCCTGATGCTGATTTTTGACCTTATGTTTATTAAAACTAATTAGTGAAAGAGGTGTGCTGGTTCTGAAATCTGTAGCATGTGAGCTTGAGATCATGTAATAATCCACTCTTTGGGTTCCCTAGCTATGGGCTCTGACAAAACAATGAATATAACTGTGAGTAAATATCCAGGAACTGAGGTGAGAGATCACATTACCGCACTCATGGCTCTTCCTCATTCCTAACATGATGGGATCTCTTCTCCTAACTCTCCTTTTCTTTCATATGTAGACACTGAATGATGTGGCCCAGGTACTCAGGTACCAGGACTGTGTAACAAGGCCTAGGGTGATGCTGTCTCTTTTTGTGGGTTGAACCCTCCTAGTTGAACCAGGCTTCTTCAAACCTGCTCTATTGGAGACCCCTCTCAGCTATGAAGATGAACATCTTTGCTCTCCTTTGTGGTAGGGTATGATGGGAAATGTATTTACTGGACACACAACCATCATTTCTTCACAGTGGAGTTCTTGGTGCTAAAAGAAAATAGAGCAATGAATCATTTCTGAAATTTTCTTTTTCATCAGAATCATTTGGAATGGGCAATATCTCAGGCACAGAGGTGCTTTCTTGACAAGTGTGAGGCCTTGAGCTCGACCCCTGGGACCCAACTAAGCTGGATGAAGTGGCTTGCTAATAATCCCACTACTGGGAGATGGAGACAGGAGGATCCCTGGTATTGATGGTCGGCCAGCCTAGTCTAGTTGTGAAAAGTTCCTGGTGGATTCAAAGACTCATGTCAAGGAAAGGTGAACAGTGCTTAAAGAGTGACAGCAAAGGTTGTCTTTTGTGCATGTGCACACTCATATGCATATGCATGTGAACTTAAGTGCACATGCACGTGCACACTCATGTACATTTGCATCCCCACAGACACCAACATGAAACTGAATGTACTGCTTGGCCTTGTACCCAGAGATTCTGATTTAGTATGTATGGGTCGGGTATGAGAAATAGCATTTTCAACAAACTTTTACACGGTATGGGTGGTATTTGTCCCCCAAATCATATTTGGAGAAGCACAGACAACCTGCCTGTACTTAGGTACATTAATTTGTTGGGACGGGAGTGGAGTGGCAGAGTCTTTTGTCCCAGTATCATCCCAGCCAAACTTTCATTTGAGCCCATGAGAAGTAAGAACATAAAAAAAAAAAAAAAAGACAAACAAAACCATTTTAAAGATATTGACTAGTGACAGACATCAATAACTCAGTGGTGTCAGTGGTGACATTTTCATCCCTAAAGACCATGGTTTCCCTGAGGCCTTGGCTTTTGGAGCATGTCTGGTGGTCTAGTTCTGCCTCTGCCATAGACTCACGGGGTAGATTTCACCTGGGACTGCCAATATCTGCCTTGACTATTTTCACTTGGTATATGTGTGGTGGCTGTGTTTATAGCCTTTTGCAGACAAAGATACGTTTGGCATATTATAATCCCCAGGGCTCTATAATGAGAGTTTGATTCTAAAAGCTTTTCCTTACCTGGCGACCGTGACACAGTGAGGTAGAACATGGCCAGCTGATCATCAACTGACCTTGCTTGGTGATGCTCTTGACAAAGATGGAAAGATTTCTCCTTTAGAGATAAGGCACCTACCTCCATGAAGACCTCATGGGACACAGTTTACAGCCCCCTCCTGTTTCTGCTCTTACGTAGGTACCCGATCCTATGAGGATTTTTCCCAAGTTAAAATGCTATGCTACTGTGGGTAGCTCTGTCATCTTTGGACCTAGCCCGAGACACATTTGCAAATCAATCACAAAGCACCTTTGAATTCAAGCAAGCTTAAAGCATATTTTGTTTAATTTGCAGAGGCATGGTGAAGAATTTATAAGCATGACTTTTGTGCGGCAGGGAGGCTTCCCAAAGATTAATGACAGAATGAAACACAGACTAGAGCCGTTCATAGATGTTAAATGGAAGAATGAAAGTTGTTAGTTATTGTAAGTTATGAGTCGGCTGGGGGATTTATTTAGCAGACTCATCATCCTATAACCTCTGCAAGGTTCAGTTCATGAATAGAGAGTGAAGACTCTCTGTCACCTCACCTTAAATATGCATTCAGCTGACCACTCATCTTTTGGAGCATGGGCTTAAGATGATTTAAAATTTTAGAGGTCATAAAGACATATTGAGATGTTGTCTCCTGAAGTGGATGTGGTCACCATGCTTGATAATTTCCCTTAGGTAGGAGGTTTACTGAATCACAGTTACTGTCCCTCAGGAGAACAAGAGAACGAGGCTTTCAAATATGAGCCCTGACCTTCACTTGTGATGTGTGTGCACAGTCGCTCAGATTTCTTCAGATCAGCACTTGTGGTGATTTCAGCAGAGTCTGAACACAAAGGGCACTTTATTACAGTGAAAGGGAAAAAGGATTAGT
Source organism: Mastomys natalensis (assembly GCA_021653895.1). Classification (NCBI taxonomy): domain Eukaryota; kingdom Metazoa; phylum Chordata; class Mammalia; order Rodentia; family Muridae; genus Mastomys; species Mastomys natalensis. The sequence continues at coordinate 257,572 of JAJTUV010002262.1, read as the reverse complement.
GTAGAGTTAAATAGCTTGAGTTAGCCACCTGGCAATGTATACAAATGCATGTGCTTAGCCAGGGAAAGAGTGCATTCTGAGAAATGAGTGTTAGGCAATTCTGAAGTTGTGCAAACATTAGAGTGTGCACACATACAAGCAAAACTGGGCACAGAATTACCAGGCAACCCAATCTTAGAGGACCACCATTGTCTCGATAGTTCATTGTCATGCAGTATGGATCTAGAGTCAAAGAATGTTGCACACCATACATACATGTAACTCGGACTTGTCAGCTTAAAAGTAAATAAATAAAACGGTTTCCCAAGAGCATCATATCACAAAAGAATTGTTTATGAATGAACAGAAAACGAACTGTTACGCAATTGTCGAATGGGTTAGAAATGAGTCGCATTGGTTAAAGTCCTCCTAAAGCATTGCTGAATTTTACTAATCTCTAGGGCCTGAAAGTGGAAGAGCGTCCATTAGAACTCGTGATGTGTTTACTGGCACTTTAAAAAGGTTCACTTTAAAAACAATCTGTGTTCTTCACATTGAACAGTGGAGATATGATGTTATTATAGCTCATGATTTTCAAAGAATTTTGGTAGTGTGTTGCTCAGCTGTGACTAGAGAGCCAGAGAAAGCATGTTGGATACATAACTCTGAGTGCGTGCATGCCCATGCTGGGTTATTAATAGATGGCTTGAAAGGAAGCTCAATATTTTAAAATTATATTGTAGGAAATACAATGTAGGTACTTCTAACATATACAAACAGGAAAAATGCCTCATATAATACACATACATTCTAAACACACACACATATACACACAGTTTTTTGTCTAATATACATGTTATGCATCTACATATACATGTTTTTAAAAGTCTAATTTATTTATTGAATCTGGGTTTTTTTTTTTAACATAGGAGTAAGACAGGAAAAAATGCTTTAAGGATTGAAATATTTATCAGATATCTTATGCAAATTTCTAAAGTTTGCTTTATTTCAAATGGGCCAAAGATTAACATGGACGATAAGTCCATTTTAAGTATCAAGAGTGGAGCTATTTAAGGTTATTTTTCTATGCAAAAACATGACCCAGATGAATCCTGGAGCTCTGCCATCTTATTAGACTAGGAATGTTCCCATGTGTTGTTCTGGTGGGATAAACAGAGGAAGGTACTAGAAAGGACTCTTAAAATTTGATGGCTTATTGTTTAAAGTAACATACTTTTGTGATCTTTTGTCTTTTCCTCCTTCCAAAGTCATGTACTAAATTTGGAAAGTTTTGGGCTTTAGTGAGATGATCTGAAGGGCTAACAGGTTTTATTCTTTGGTGAGAGATAGTGCCAGTATTTGAGAGAGGAGAAGGTGTATTCCTATGACTGCCTTAGTTCATTGTGTGTTTCTATAACAGAATATTTGATGATGGTTAATGTATAATGAAAAGAGCTACATATGGCTCACGACTTTGGTGGTTATAAAGTTTGAGCAGCATGGTACTCAGTTCATCTTAACTCCTATGCAAGGCCTTCCGTATTTCGGCAAACACAGAAGCACAGTGTGAATGAGATGACTGGATGCTTTAGAGGCACAACGAGTCAACTCCACTGAGGTAAACTTTCTGGCGGTGTTTGCCAAGCTACCTGCCAAGGCTGCAGAAGCATGAGGCTAATTAAAAACTTAAGTCTATAAGGAGATAAGAATGTATCAATTTGTACTCTTCTACATGTTGTCCTCCAGTTGAACCAGCACCATTTGTTGAAAATGCTGTCCTTTTTCCACTGGACAGTTTTAGCTCCTTTGTCAAAGATCAAGTGACCATAGGTGTGTGGGTTCATTTCTGGGTCATCAGTTCTATTCCATTGATCATCCTGCCTGTCTCTGTATCAATACTATGCAGTTTTTTTTTTTTTTGTTTTTTTTTTTTTTATCACTATTGCTCTGTAGTACAGCTGGATATCAGGGATGGTGATTCCTCCAGAAGTTCTTTTATTGTTGAGAATAGTTTTCACTATCCTGGGTTTTTTGTTATTCAAAATGAATTTGAGAATTCTCTTTCTAACTCTGTGAAGAATTGAGTTGGGATTTTAATGGGAGATTGCATTGAATCTGTAGATTGCTTTTGGCAAGATGACCATTTTTACTATATTAATCCTGCCAATCCATGAGCATGGGAGATCTTTCCATCTTCTGAGATCTTCTTCAATTTCTTTCTTCAGAGACTTGAAGTTCTTGTCATACAGATCTTTCACTTGCTTGGTTAGATTCACACCAAGGTATTTTATATTATTTGTGACTATTGTGAAGGGTGTCATTTCCCTAGTTTCTTTCTCAGCCTGTTTATCTTTGGAGTAGAGAAAGGCTACTGATTTGTTTGAGTTGATTTTATAACCAGCCACTTTGCTGAAGTTGTTTATCAGGTTTAGGAGTTCTCTGGTGGAAGTTTTGGGGTCACTTAAGTATACTATCATATTATCTGCAAATAGTGATATTTTGACTTCTTCCTTTCCTGTTTGTACAAAGCTCAAGTCCAAATGGACAAAGGACCTTCACATAAAACCAGATACACTGAAACTAATAGAAGAGAAGGTGGGGAAGAACCTTGAATACCTGGGCACAGGGGAAAAGTTCCTGAACAGAACACCAATGGCTTATGCTCTAAGATCAAGAACTGACAAATGGGACCTCATAAAATTGCAAAGCTTCTGTAAGGCAAAGGACACTGTCAATAGGACAAAATGGCAACCAACAGATTGGGAAAAGATCTTTACCAATCTCACATCTGATAGAGGACTAATATCCATTATATACAAAGAACTTAAGAAATTAGACTCCAGACCACCAAATAACCCTATTAAAAATGGAGTATAGAGCTAAACAAAGAGTTCTCAACTGAAGAAACTTGAATGGCCGAGAAGCATCTAAATAAATGTTCAGCATCCTTACCCATCAGGGAAATGCAAATCAAAACAACCCTGAGATTCCACCTCCATCAGTCAGAATGGCTAAGATAAAAAAATTCAGGTGATAATAGATGCTGGCAAGAATGTGGAAAAAGAGGAACACTCCTCCATTGTTGGTGGGATTGCAAGATGATGCAACCACTCTGGAAATCAGTCTGGCGGTTCCTCAGAAAAGTGGACATAGCATTACCTGAGGACCCAGCTATACATTCCTGGGCGTATACCCAGAAGATGCTCCAACATATAGCAAGGACATATGCTCCACTGTGTTCATAGCAGCCTTATTTATAATAGCCAGAAGCTGGAAAGAACCCAGATGTCCTTCAACAGAGGAATGGATACAAAAAATGTGGTACATTTACACAATGGAATATTACTCAGCTATTAAAAACAATGGATTCGAGAAATTCTTAGGTGAATGGATGAGCTATAAAGTATCATCCTGAGTGAGGTTACTCAATCACAAAAGAACACACATGGTATTCACTCACTGATAATTGGATATTAGCAAAGAAGCTAGCAATACCCAAGATTCAACTCACAGACCACATGAAGCTCATGAAGAATGAAAACCAAGTTGGGGGCTTCAGTCCTTCTTAGAAGGAGTAACAAAATACTCAAGGGAACAAATATGGAGACAAAGTGTGGGACAGAAACTGAAGGAGGGGCTGTCTGGAGACCATTCCACTTGGGTCTCCATCCCATATGCAGTCACCAAATGTAGACACTGATGTGGATGTCAGGAAGTGCATGCTGACAGGAGCCTGATATAGCTGTGTCCTTAGAAGTCTGAAAGATTCTGACATACTCAGAGGCAGATGCTCACAGCTAACCATTAAACTGATCAAGAGGTTCCCAATGGAGGAGTTAGAGAGAAGGAGCTGAAAAGGTTTGCAGCCCCATGAGGAGAGCAACAATACCAACCAACCAGAGTTCCCAGGGTCTAAACCACCAGCCTGGGAGCACATAGGGACAGGTCCCATGACTCCAGCTGTAATGTAAGGGAGGATGGCCTTGTCGGGCATAGGTGGCAGAGGAAGCCCTTGGTTCCATGAAGGCTGGATGCCCTAGTGTGGGGGAATTCAAGGGTGGGGAGGTGGGAGTGTGTGTGGGGGTAGGTGGGGACACATCCTCATGGAAGCAAGAGGAAGGAGTATGGGATAGGGGGTTCCTGGGTGGGTGGGGGAATGGGGTTAGGGGATAACATCTGAAATGTAAATAAAACCCTTAAGTCTAAGCTGCTTTATTTCAATATGAACACTAGAGGGCAGTAGCTACCTGGAACATGCAAGGCAGTTTTTGCTCCAAGGTTGGTTAGCTTTGTCACCCATTCCCTATCCAGCAGGAGATGACAACCTTGGGGAAAATGCTCATTTCCCACCACTCTATTCTTTAGGATATATGAATATGGAGATGATTCCAGAAGATTTTTTTCTGAAGGAATTTCTTCAGACTCCTTGTCTGCTCAGGTCTGAAATAAGGAAATCTCTGTCTCCGGAGGACTGTAGATCAGTAACCATTTGCTAAGCACGCCTGTGGCCATACCCGGCACCACCCAAGTAGGCAGCTGAGTTTGAACCTAGGCTTATATCACCAGCTTCTTACTGTTTCCTGTTGTTAGGTAATTTCTTATATCAAAAACCTTTGTGTATCCTGGAAATTCATGCAAATAATGTGTTTAAGCAAGAAGCTCTCATCTCAAAGCCTGAACTCTTCCACATATGGAGGTGGTTCTTGACATTAGCTCTATGAAAAAATCCAGATAGCCACTGACCTAGCTGAGGTCATGGTAATGGACATTTTTCCCCCCCACAGCTGAGGTGATTCATGAAAAGATAATATATAAACCAGAAGAAATTCCTCCTGGGAGTTCCAGAGTCCCTTGGTTGTGCCTGTATCATCTAGAGAAAGGTTCTGAGGTCCTGGACTGGTCGCTTGATCCCATTTGCTTTATATTTAAGATAGAAAAGTTTTTTTTTTTTTAAAGGCTGGAAAATGACCACAAGTTTTGAATTTCTAGGGTGAGAACAATGCCCACCCAGGAATGGATACCCACCAAAGCATAGACAGGGAATCTTGATTGGATGCAAAATGTGCACATAAGACTTGTGTGGCAGGGTGACATGTTTCAGAATCTGTTTTACTTATTGCTCACCAGTGGAGGGAGCAAGCGAGCAGCAGGCATTTGTGTTTTGTGGAAGGAAACATGGGCTCAGGATTCATTTACAGGAAAAGGTCACAGAGAAAACTGAACTAAACTTGGAATGACACTTTAACTGAGTAAGGGAAGTCCTAGAGAAATAGAATGTTTGGGGGGAGGGATGGAGAGAGAGAGAGAGAGAGAGAGAGAGAGAGAGAGAGAGAGAGAGAGAGAGCTTTCTGAGATTTATTCTCATCAGATGACCCATGAACATTGTATAAGCTTCCTTTGTCAGCCCTTGAATCTGCATTTCTTGAGACGTATGCTTTGTCTATCCAGTATAAGTAATTATCCACAGACACAAACACATAGGAAAGTATCTTTAAGTTTAGTGGAAGAACTACAGAACTGAAGAAGCCACACTACTTTCAGAAAGATGGGTGAGGGAACTTGAAAATTTCCTTAACCCTAGTTCTCTTGTATTCCCTAGACATTAGCTTCTTGATTTTAGCTTGTGTGACAGAATTCTTTGGGCTTTCAGAATGGAAACAAAACAGCAACAATAATAACAAAAACAAACAAAAAATCAGACACACTGTGTGAGCAAGAAGCGAAGGAAAGATAACAGGATTTTAGATCCCTTTCTGGGTCCCTCTGGGTCTCCTCAGAGAGGTCTTTATGCATGGGAGAGGAGGCTACAGGTGTTGCAGATTCTGAGGCTGCAGTTCTAGTGATGGTGTAATCGAGAAAGACCCATGACTCAGGGCTTGAGAGTGCACTTTGATGACAGAAACCTAGGTTGGCACAAGGGCAGGGGGGAAACACAGGCTAACTATATGACTCTTAAAAGTATCTTTTAATTGTTTTAGAATTTCATGCTTGCATCCTACGCTGTATTTTGGTCAAATCTCTCCCCATCCCCTCCCTTCTCATCTCTCCCCACTCCCCACAATGTGAGCATTTTTAAAGACTCACTGGGTCTGCTGACTGCTCCCTCTGTGTGCATGGATGTAGGGACATCTACTGAAGCTGGAGTAGCTTACCAGGGCCTGAATCCCCAAAGGAAACTTACTTTCCCTCTTCCCAAAGCCATCGATTGCCAATAGCTCCCCAGCTAGGGGTGGGATGCCATGAGTATTTTCTGGTCCGTGCTGGGGAGATCCTGTGCAGGACTTGATCATACAGTCAGAGCCGCTGTGTGTTCATGTGTGCAACCCCTGTTATGTCCATCAAATACTGTCTGACAGAGCATGCCCATTGCCTCCGGCTCTTACAATCTTTCCAACCCCTTGTCTGTGATGACCCTTCCAGGGAAGGGGTGTGATATCGATGTCTCATTTAGAGCCAAGTACTCCACAGTCTATTTTCTGAGCAGTGACTGTGTGTTTCTGTATTCATTTCTATTTACTGCAAAAAGAAGCTTCTTGGACGGGGTGTTAAATGTGGCAGCTCCCATGGGAATTGGTGTGGAAATTAGCCCCCAACCCAGAAATAGGTCTATGATCTAGCTATACCATTCTCAGGGATGTATCCAAAGACTCCACGCCCTACAACAGAGATACTTATTTCTCCGTGTTCATTGCTGCTCGCTCTATTGAAAATAGCCAGAAAATGGAAACTGCCTAGATATCCATCAACAGACGAATAGATAATGAAAGTGTGCTCCATCTACACAATAGAATATTATGCAGCTGCCAACAAAACATGAAACTTGTAAGTAAATGGTAGCTCTGGAAATAATCATTCTGAGTACGGTAACCAAGACCCATAAAGACAAATATTGTCTATTCTCTCTCATATGTGGTTGCTAGGTTTGAATTTTTATATAGGTATGTTTGAATTTGAGTACCCATGTGGCTCTCAATGACCCTGGAAATCCTAGGAACAGGATGTATACTAGATTGATCTGCAACTTTTTTTAGTCTATGATGGTGCAAAATGATACATATTCTTCAATAACCGTTCTTTAAATTTTCAATTTCAACCGGTTCTTGGTTGGTGGTGTGTATGGTATGACTACATTCTTGTTTTATTGGGCATTGGCTATAAGCTTTAGGTTCTTCTAGTCAGCCACAAACTGAGGTGAGGTACATTAAATGTGTTTCTCTCTCTCTCTCTCTCTCCTCTCTCTCTCTCTCTCTCTCTCTCTTTCTCCCTTTCTCCCTCCCTCTTCCTGTCCCCCTTCCTCCCACCCCCTCTCTCTCTGTAATGTATTTGTGAATGCAGATACACATATGCCACAGCATGTCCACCAAGATCACATGACCACTGTGGAGCTGGTTCTTTCCTTCTACCTTTACCTGGACTTGGGATTGAATCAGTCATCAAGCCAGCAGGAAGCACTTGTACCTGCTGAGCCATCTTGTGAACCTTTCGGTGTGTTACACCCCACCGCATTTCTGTTGGAGTGTAACTCCATTCAGAGTTGAGTAGCATCTGTAGTACCGGTACCAATATGGAGAAGAACCTAAGAAACATTGGAGAAGACTGAATGTGGTCTGGTGTATAGGAGACCTACAAGTGTATAATGAACAGTTACAGGTCACATGCCATCTGAAGTGACTGGAGGAAACTGGAGTGTCTCACATGGGTGAGGAGATGTGAAGAGACTGGACAAAATTCAGTAAATTACTGTCTCCAAAATTCTGGGCATTGAAGTTCTATCGAGGCATTGATGAATGATTTAGTCATGGGACTTCATGAACTGGTCATTATGAATTTACTTTAAAAAAAAATGGTAGCCTTGCTCTAAAGAACTTCTGCTTCTTGATTTTGGCAAAGAGTTTCCAGCAAGAAGAATAGAGTACCAGCAATTTGCATAATCTTGCTTCTGAAATCAATAACGTATTTTCATCAAGTTCTCAGATTTAATTTACACTGCATATAGGATTTCCCCTCAGGAAACCAGGCCAAACAGAAAGATGCTAAAGAGAAGTGAGAGAGAATGACTAAGATCCTGGGGACAGAAGGAGACAGAAGGCAAGAGGGCCAGAGCCTGGAAGGAGGCCAAGTCAGAAGGGGACAGCGGGTGGTTCACACGGAAGCAAGAAAGAGGTCATCAGAAGAGATTCTAGAAATACAGAGAGAAAGTGTTCAGAGATCCTGAATATTCCAGGAGGCTAAATAATAAGGTCCAGCATATGAGCTGCAGTCCTAGGCCGGGAACAGCACTGTGCCTACCAACAAGTCAGAGGTACAGAAGTTGAGTCTGGAGGCAGGAAGAGTTTCAGGTACATAAAAACCATCACAGTACCATGCCTGGAAAAGACATGGAAGAAGAACTGAATCCTGGGTCAGAAATGGACAGTCCGATAACCCTAAGCAATGACTGAGCATTCCGGCCTGGATCTCCCACTTCCTTAGGTGTTGGTCACTTCTATGGGTGTATTGGCTGCATCATTTGTGTCTTCTGTGTTCCTCTTGGCCCTGCCTCTGTTTACATGGTGGCTGCTAGGGATATCAATCACACAAGCTGTGACAAGCTTCCTGTAATGGAGTCATTTTGCTCACACACACACACACACACAGACCCACACACACATTCACACACCATGTGCACTTACCAGCCACTCTATAACATGGCACAACCAAAGAACAGGCTCACATATAAAAGTAGAGTTTATGGTCTCAATATAATACCTCAGTTGTCAAAGAACAACTGAGGACAAAAGCCAGTAGATACATGCCTTCCTCTTATCTCAGACAGGTCATGTAGTCACAGGGCTCGTGATAATGTGGTCTATCTAGAAAAAGGGCCATATAGATAACACCAGTGCATGCTGATGCTGGCTTTCTTTCCCAGACTTTGTATCCTCCATATAGCATGATCACTGGATCATCTTCCCAGAGGATAAAAATTCACTTCAGGCACTACTCTGGGTAACACTGGCTAGAAAAACAAGAAACTAAGAGAGTGAGGAGTGGTCTATGGAGGGTGTTTTTAATGAGTCACTCTAGAGAGCAGAGAATGAGCAAATGGGACTAATGTTGTAACACTGGCACTTTCTCATGGACGGTGGTGGGGGCCTGGGGCAGTGGTCTCCTTAGACCTCGGGCTCCAGGAGCCATTCTGCTCTTTAGAGGTAATTTTATTACCTCTCAAGTCTCTCACAGTCTGCTGGTCAGACTCTGTGTCTTTCACATTATTTATTTATATTTAATGAAGTGTGTGTGTGTGTGTTTGTGTGTGTGTGTACCCACACGCTCACACATATGGACATGCATCAGGCATGCTCATACCATGACATGTGTATGTGATGGTCAGAAGACAACCCTGTAGTCATGATCATCTCCCACAACACAGGCTCTTGGGACTGAACTCAGGTTCAGCTGCCTTTCCCACTGTTAATCACTATTAATGATACTCTGTCCTGCATGTCCTCTGAGAGGCTAAACCCAGCAGGTGACTCAGACAAATACAGACACCCACAGCCAAACAGTAGATGGAGCTTGGGGACTCTTATGGAAGAATAGGAGGAAGGATTGCAGGTCTGGAATCAGATAGGAACTCCACTAGAAGATGAACAGAGTCAACTAAGTTGGACCCCTGGGACTCTCAGAGTCTGAACGACCAACCAAAGAACATACATGGCTGGACCTAGGTGTCTCTATTCATATGTAGCAAATGTGAGCTTGGTCTTCATGTGAGTCTTGAACAATTGGAGTGGGGGCTTTCCCAAAAGTGTTGCCTGTACATGGGATATGTTCTCCTTTTTCCTTAAAACAGCATTTTCAGATCTGGCTCAGTCTCCTGTTCCCAAATGTGGATCCAGCCACATTTGCTTTCCCACAACCATCTCTCGGGGACTCTTATCTAACTGAGGTGTGTCCTAACCAGACATTCAGGGGGATTCTTATCTCCTCTTGTTGAAATTCAGCTCCTGGTCAAATAATGGGGACCCAGTAGTAGAATACAGCTCTTTTGATTCCAGGAAATTCAATTACTGTGTTGAAAGCACTAATTACCTGCCTTAAAAACCAACCTGATTCTCCAAGAATAATTATTACTGCAAGAAAAGTAAAAACAATCCGGCAAGTGCACATCTTTAAGGCCACGTTCAATTTCGAGCTTCCGTTTTAGTGCAGAGGAGGTTTGTATGAATTCCTAATTCTCTAGCCACAGGATGTTTTCCGCTGTGAACAATCTGCCACCCATTTATGGTTTTTACCTTTGGTGTGAATACTAGTTAGACATAGTGACAAAACCCACAACCTGTGGGGGTTCCCTCAACTTCTGTGTCTGATATTTTAAGCTCACTTGAAGTCGTTATTAAGGTTGTTGCTGGTGAGGGAAGCTTGTGCTTGCGTTTGTGGTATAGGGTGTGTGTGTGATGTGGTGTGTGTGTGTGGTGTGTAAGTATGTGATGTGTGCATGATGTATGTGTATGATGTGGTGTGTGTGTATGTGATGTGTGTGTGAGATGTGTGATGGGTTTGTGTGTGTGTATATGTGTATGTGTGCGTGTAAGTGCGTGTGTGTGTGTGTGTGTGTGTGTGTGTGTGTGTAGCATAGTGACTTTTAGGGTTACTATGACTACATCACATACCCCCTTGCCACTTGATGAGCCTGTAAAGGCTACAGCAGGGGGAGGGGCTTGACAAGTCATATAAATGAAATCAAAGGGGTTTACAAATTCCCAATTTGGAAAACTGTATTTCCTTAAATACCTCTACCATCTGGGCACATTCTCTGGGAGGATGCTGTACTCCAGATGCGATTTTGTCCAACAAAGCAGAGTTATCTTTAGTCAAGTAAGATTAAAGGAGCTGTGACTGAATGGAACTATTCTAAAGAAAGCCAGGACCTGCTCTGAAGTGCTGTTTCATTTAGTGGGCATGGTGGGGGCCCCTGGCTATAGAAATAGGACATCTCTTCAGTGGGCACTCTCCTTGTTGAAGTAGGGCAGGTGAGCAGACAGAGGGAAGGTTGCCTTTGTCACCATCTTTTACTCCTTCTGGAAGGCTGAGCCTGCCTCATCCCCTCCAGGTCACTTGGCCCCCATTTAGGCCACAGGCTTTTTGTTTTGTTTTGTTTGTTTGTTTTTTGTTTTTTGTTTTTTTGAGAGAGAGAGATTTAGGGCCACTATGCCTACTTTTTTTTTTCTTGTTTTATACTCTTCTTTCTCTTCCAACTCTAGCCTAGAACAATAGTAACCTGACAAGGAAAAGAACTGAAAAATCTGTCCTTTATACCACAAAATCCAAATAATTCATTAATTATACTGCTTGCCCTTTATATTATTATTATTATTATCTCACTATCCTCCTTTTCTATTGTTTCAGTCCCCTCAACTCAACTGATATTTTTTCTTCTATTTTTCTGCTTAAGAAAAGTTTAACTGGAGAAAAAAAAAATCCATTGAGACAAGTTCACAGGTTTCATGTGCACTTCACTGACCTTTGTTACTCTGCATCCCCAGAACTCAGACAAAGACATCCAGCCGCTCTCCCTGGGATTCTGGTCACTCCTACCAGAGTAGCCGCCATCCTCCTCAGATCTGTCATACCTGTTTTTGAAACTTACATCTATGAACTTCTCCCATATGTTCTGTACCCTCATTAGCATGTCTGGGTCTGTGGTTTCATTATTCTATATTGTCTTTTCTTGGGTGAGTTTGCCTCCATTAATTCACTGTGCTTTGTCATTCTGTTGTTTTGTCTCATCGAGATTCCCTCTTCAGATTGAAGGATGAATTCTTTTGCTCTGTTGGCTAAGAACCACATTGCCCAATGTCCCACATGTCTGATGGGGCAGGCACACCCAACACTGTAGACACTGCAAACAGGACAGCCAGCTTGTGTTCTCATCCAGACTCAGAACTCCTTGTAGAGTAGGCACAGACCATGTGACTGCACTCTAACTCAACAATCCCCTTTTCTGCCCAATTCTGTTTCTTTCCCCTCCATGGTAATGATCCTGAGATCATTTTAAAGACATACTGCATAAGGGGATAGGAACTCCATAGGAATCAACTAACCTGGACCGTTGGGACTCTCAGAGACTGAACCACTAACCAAAGAACATACCTGGGCTGATGTTAATGACAATATTTAAGTTGGTGGCTATCTTGTCGTTAAGGGCCTGCCATGTTCCCGACTAGGCAAGGCCTGAGGCCACGAGCAGAGGCGAAGTGTTCTCACCGGCTCAGGCTGCCAGCTCAGGAGGGCCAGGAGCACTGGCCTGGCACCCACAAGAAGCCAGCGTGGTGGCTAGATCAGGCAATCCACCATGCTGTCTCCACAAAGCTTGGCTGAGCCCAACCCATCCCACCATCCACGTGGTACGTGGTAGAAATGAGACTTTAATGTTTAAAGATTAACTGAAGGCTTTATATATTTGGTAATGCTCAATTAATAAGATGCCCATACAATTGGAGGTGTTACCAATTAACCTAGATATAAGTTGTTACCCAGGACGGTCCTGGACCCGTGGTTTTCCATGGCTCCTACATCACGCCTCTCTTTCCCATCTCCTCCTCTTCCTTCTCCTTTTCCTTTCCTCCTGACTCTTACTACATTACTGAGTTTATTGTAAAATATCCAGCTACAGGCTGGACCTAAGCCTCTCTACACATATGTAGCATATGTGCAGCTTGGTCTTCATGTGGGTACCGAACAACTGGAGCAGGAGCTATCTCAAAAGCTGTTGTCTGTACATGGAACATGTTCTTTTAGCTGGGCTACTTTGTGTGGCCTCAGTAGGAGAGGATGCACCTAGCCTCATGGAGAATTGATGTGCTAGCATGAGGTTACCCAAGGGGGCTCTACCTGCTCAGTGGAGAAGTGGGAGGGAGGTTGGAGAAGGTATTGTAGGCAACGTGACTGGGAGGGAGCAGTAAAATGAATAAGTAATAATAATAATAATAATAATAATAATAACAATAAAACACTGCAAACTACTGCAGCTTCCTGCAGAGCAAAGGAGTCTGGTCATATTCAACTTCAGTCTTCCAAGTATTGTCACTATGGACACATTTATAGTCCTGTTAAATGTGCATCTTGCATCTCAGTGGGGTCTGTAGCTCATAGTGGAACTGGTGGAGTTCAGAATTAGCATAGGCTAAAGTTTGACAGGCATCACCAAATATGTTTCCAGAGTCGTTGCAGCAATTGTTATGTTAGCAGCAATATGGTTGTTTTATGTTCTCAGCAAGGCTCGCTATTGTTCCTCTGTATATGTTAGTTATTGTAGCAGATGTCATGCTTTGCATGTAAACAGTCTCCCAACAGGATCACATATTGGAATACTAGGTCTCCAGCTGGGGGTGCTGTTTCGTAAGTCTGTGAAACCTTCGTGAGGTGAGGGCCAGCTGAGGGGGTGCTATACTGGTGATTAGGCTTTGGGGTATGTGCATAAGCCAGCTGTTTCTAGCCCACCCCTCTGTTTCCTGACCTGGGAGAGGTGAGTGAGCCCCAAGCCCCTTAACAAGCTCATTCAGACCGTGAACTATATAAATCCTGATTCCTTAAGCTGTCAGATATTTGGTCACATGAAGGAAAAAACTAGCTGATGGGAATGTCATGCATTTCAACAAGGCGTTAATTGACATTTCTATTCCAGCCTGAATACATTTAAAGCATCTTTCCTGGGCTATAAGGAAGACACTTCTTGGTTTTAAGACTTAATTTGAGGGCAGGTAACTTAAGAAAAATAGAGAGAAAGGCACAGGAATTGCCCACATGTACCCCTCAGAGATAGTCCCCTAGAATGACACATCGGTGAACCTACATTGACACATCTTGTCACCCCAAGTCCACAATCTGTATCTGCATGGCTCTTGGTGTTGTACAGTCTATGGGTTTTCGATAATGTACAATGACATGTATCCATCATTAGAGAACCACAAGAGCATTCCTACTGTGCTCAAAATCCTCAGCGATAAGGGCATTCTTCATAATGATCACATTGCTTTGTCCAGAAAAGCACAGGTTTTTCTGGTAGATAGAAATAAATTAACTTTAGTTCCTTTCAATCCATTGGATTATAGTGAGGACTGGCACTGTTTTCTGTGAGCTGCTAATATTAGTGGGCTCATTAAATTGCTATGGTGCTCCAGAGTGAGAGGTGGCAGAAACTCAACAGGAAATTCTCGGGGCATGTGACCACACAGCAATAGAGGTATGGTGAATACTAGAGAAGGGTTGGAGCTGGAAAGGGAGTTAGGACACCTGTAAAAATTAGAGGTAGAAGCAGATGACTAGGAGAGACATAAGGAAAAGGACACAAGTTTGAATTATACATTGATAGGAGTCTAAGCCCTGCTGCTAACTACTGGAGTAACCTTGAACTAATGATCTTAGGCCTCAGTTTCTATACCTGTACATGAAAGGTCAGGAGCAAAATACTTTCATTCTTTTATTTGTTATAGATAAAACATATTGTATATGATCATGAAGACTAGTGACTGATATCAACTTCTGGTGCTAGCATGGAACTCCAGGGACCCACTCACCAGTGGAGAAAAACTCCTGGAGGCCAATGGAAGAGATCTTGATGGCCAACAGTAAGTGCATAGACCTACTCAAGAGACTCTATGGCAGTGGTTATCAACCTGTGCTTTGTAACCTTTTGGGGGTCTAACATCCCTTTCACAGAGGTCTCCTAAGACCACTGGAAAAACATAGATAGTTACATTACCATTTAAAACACTAGCCAAATAAAAGTTATGAAGTTGCATCGATAATAAGTTTATGGTTGGGCGTCACTACAACATGAGGTACTGTATTAAAAGGCACAGCATTAGGAAGGTTGCTCTATGGCATCCAACAGGAAAGGGAGTAGTGTCTGCTTGTCCCCTTCCTGTGAAGTGGGCTCTCTTCTTCAGCATGGCTGTTCTTCAAATTCATTCCCACATCTGAAAGCTGCAGCTAAGAACCCAGGAGTCCCTGTCACTTTTTTCTTGTTGGAGGCCTTTCTTTTGGGAGGAGCAGGCACTAGCATTCCTCATCTTGTTCCTGTCCACTTGCTGCTGAGGCAGATATTCAGTCAGAGGCCCCGTTCTGCTTTCCCTGCACTCTGGACCAGGATGGGTTGAGGATATAGGGGTCTCCTATACACCCTTTATTCCAGCTTGTAAGCCATGGTTCCATTTCAGCAGGTAAGCCATAAAGACCTAATTCTATAGTGTCCTTATCACCAAGCATCTATTCTAGAACAGAGAGAAGCTAGCAGCATTCTCACTTCACTCCAGAGCCATGTCCTACAGAATTTGCAAAGCTGTCCATAAAGCAGGTACTCCTAATCTCTTCCTGAGGCAGGTGATTTCATTCGGAGTGATATGTTCAAGCCCAAAGACCCTCTCAAATACTGTGGGGAGAGGCCACTGACACACAGACTTAATTATAACACAGTTTACTACTATTGGCTAGCTCGTTTGCTTGCAATTGGGAAATGGAGATCCCTCTTGGGGTCAAAACAAATCTCCAACATGAACATCAAGAATCCAACTGGATTAGGTTTGAGCACATTTCTACCTCAGGGGACTGTTGAAAGGAATGTATTAACTAGAGGTTTCTAGCAGAGCTGAATTTCTGGGAGAGGTAGAGGAAGTCCTACGAGTACCCTGATAGGTGACTGTGATGCATCCAAATACACCTCTCTGGGGAGCAACATCGAAGTGTCACATTCATATTAAATCCAGCCGCAACTGAACAACAAACAAACAAGAGAAAAACAAATGCTTTACAGGGACACTGGTTTCCAGATCTCTTACAATTCACCATTGAAAAGATTTAGTTACCTTCAGGAAATTAGAAGGTACATGAAGAAAGATTTACCTACATGGCAGTTTAGATAAGCTGTTTTTCCATAAAATTTAATAGCTAGAAAATTATATGTTGTTTCTGTAAATCACTGTATATAGTCTGTTAGCTTTATAAATACTGTCTGCTTGATTCCAAGAAGCCACATAGAAGTAACATTTTCAGATGGCCAGCTAAATTAAAGGTACGCTTTGTGTTATAAACTAGCACCATTTAGAGATACTATTAACTTCTGAAAATAAATACATGCTACAAAAATATCCCCAGAAAAATATTTCTCCATGTGTTAGAAGTCAGAGAGATGTAAAAGATGTTTGTGAGACAGATCAGCTACCATATGTATGAGTATGTATGTGTGTATGAATGAGTGCACAGGCAAACATGCATGCTGAGGTCATGTGCAAACTATGGATGTTGTTTGTAAGGGCCAGTCACCTTTATTATTATTATTTTTTGAGGCATATTTTCTTTATTGACCTGAAGCTTGACAAGTAGTCAGGCTGGTTGGCCAGTAAGCCTCTGAGATCCATGTGTGTGTTCACCTTCACAGCAATAAGATTACAATGCACACAACCATTTTGTTGTTGTTGTTTTGCTTTGTTTTTAATATGAGTTCTGGGGATTGAACTCAGCTCCTTGTGCTTACAGGCAAGTACTTTTCAAATAGACTCTCTTCCCAGCCTCAGATACCATATTTTGACAACAGAAGACTACCTATTATATAAGTATGACTTTTGGAGGCTAAGGAAAGTAAGATGTAATGGTATTTCAAATAAAGAATGTTAACACAAAATATACTTTATACAACAGAAATCAATGGAATTGAAAAATACACATATCAAATAAAACATTTACCAGAGGAGGCTTGAGATTTAATCTGTCATGGAAGAAAATAAGAATCACCCAAATAGAGTATGCATTAATAGAGACTATGAATGAAGATTTGAGAGAAAAATAATAAAGATGAGCAAGAGCTCAGACAATCAATCGTGGGAGACCATTGAGCTCATGTTATCTTGGGAGAATAGGAAGGCAGCAGAGAGGGAGGAAGCAGAGAAGTATTAAAATACAGAATGGCTGAGAAGTGACTGAAGATGGTGCTAACGGGAGAAGCAATATAAAGATGCGTTAAATAAATGCTGATGAGTTTCCTTCCCTGTTCTGGAAAAATCACCCAGTCCTAGTGTGTGAGAGCACAATGCAAGGTGATGCGAACTGAAGAAATAGACAGGGCCCGGATTATAGAGTTACCTCTGGGCAGTTTTCACAGTCACAACTCAAGATGGCTGCCTCAGTTAGGGATTTATTGCTGTGAATGGATGCCATGACCATAACAACTATTAGAAAGAAAAACATTTAATCGGGACTTGCTTCCAGTTTCAGAGCTTTAGTCTGTTGTCATCATGGGGAAAGCATGGTGGCATGCAGGTAGACACGGTGCTGGAGAGGTAGTTAATAATTCTACATCTGGATCCACTGGCAGCAAGAAGAGACAATGATGTGTTAGACAGACCTGGCTTGAACTCCTGAAACTTCAGAGCCTATCCTCTGTGGCACACTTCCTCCATTAAGGCCACACCTACTCCAACAAGGTCACAACTCCAATAACGCCACTCCTTATGAGTCTATGGGGCCCATTATCATTAAACCACAACAATGGCTTTGGAAGGCCAAGCTGGATCTCTAAACTCTTCATGTGCTTCCCTCCAGTGTGATGTGATTTAGTAGCAATAGTTTAGTGTGGTTTCTATGCTTTTCCCTGTTTATTCAAAAAAAAAAAAAAAAACAAAATACTTACTTAGCCATTACATATAAAATAGAGAAGACTATTTTATTGCTTAGATGGACTGCAGCCATCTTCCTGCTAAGATCTTTGGTAATAATGATTCTATTCTGTTTGTTTAATAGAAGATGTTACTTTGTAAAATCTAATCACATTGAATTCAATTTTAAATATTTATGGCAAAACTTGTCTTGTATTAGTCTAATAGCATTATTTTTAGGATAGGAACTAGTACAGTTTAGAGGGAGGATCTTGGTAGGAAAACAGGAAGGATGATAAAGATTAAACTTGTTCAATATTTTTTTTTTAGTTAATTACAATTTCCCACACATTAAATATACTCAGGTGGGCCTTTCTGCGTCCCTTTGAGACTTCCCAGATCCCAACACGACTCCCTATATGGGTCCCTCAAGCTGTGAAGGTCACCTAAGACCATAGAAAAACACAGAGATTTACATTATGATTCATAACAGCAACAAATAGTGTTATGAATATCTTGTTATGAAGTATCAATGAAAATAATTTTATGGTTGGGGCTCACCACAACATGAGGAACTGTATTGAAGGGTTGCAGCATTTGGAAAGTTGAGAACTACTACTCTATAAGATTGCCTGTGGGTAACTCTATGGGGAATTTTCTTAATTAGTGATGGTGTGGGAGGACTCAGCCCATTGGGAACAGTGCCACCACTGGCCCTAAACTTTCTAAGAAAGCAGACTGAGCGAGCCACAGAGAACAAGCAAGAAAATAACTTTCTCCAGAGGCTCTATATCAGTCCCTGCCTCCAGGTTCCATACTGCTTGATTTCAGCAAAGACTTCCTCAGTGTTGGACTATGATTGAGAAGTGTAAGCCAACTTCTTGCTCTCCAAGTTATTTTTTGGCCATGTCATTTTATCTTAGCAATAGAAACCAAGGACATAAGGATGGGGAGTGGGCGTAAAGGGAGAGGTTGCCCACTGGGAACAAAATCATGGTCAAGTAGAAGGACTAAGTTCTGAGTTCTGTTACATGGTAGAGTAGGTTGACTCCAATCAGCAATCATGTACTGTAGTTTCTAAACAGGTAGAAGAGAGGGCTTTGAATATTCTTTCACAAAGACATGATAAATGCTTGACTTTGTATGTTGTTGATGTTGAGTTATGGTATGATCAAATTGCCATAATTTGATCATGACACAATAGATTTGTAGATGAAACATGGCACTGTGCCCAGTGAACTAGTTAGCTGGTTCAATTAAAAACAAATGTTACCTCCCCAAACACTGTAGGATCAGTTTACTTCACATTTCTGTGGGACAGCATGAAACTAGGCAAAACTGGGATGGGGGTGGGAAGGGTAGGTGTGGATAGGATTAACTATACTTCAATCAGAAAGGGTAGATCTAATCCACGAGTCTTTGTTGTGACCAGAAAACCAGACTGCTGAAGTCAGAGGGGTAAGATTGTAGGTTCACTTGCAAAAGCACATTCCACACCCCTGTTGGCTTCCCATCTGCTAACATCCTAGGAGCCCATGCCAGCTAGCTGATCTCAGAGTCAAAGGAGGACTGAGTATTCCTATGAACAGGTTATAGATGTGCAATCCTATTGCTCGGGAAGGAGGTAAGACCTGGGACTTGATTTATTGTTGTCATCTGTTAGCAATTTCCTTTGTGTTATATGAGGAAGAAAAGGTAGAGCTATTCCACCTTGTAATTTTGTTGTGAGAGCTAATTGTAACATTGTAGGTACATCCCTTGACATCTCATATATAATCATTGGCTATTAACTTCCTTCCTTTACAAAACTTATCATGGATAATATGGTTCTTTGATGTTCAAACTCCTAAAATGATATTACTAAACTGATAAAATAAAAAAAAAAAGGTACACTGCAATTTTCAAAGCCTTTCTCTCCAGTACACTAGTGCATAATGGAATTTCACTCATTGTACCTAGACGCTCCCATTAGGGACTCAATTAGTTCCAGTTTCATAAATACCTTTGCATACTTGCATTCAGAGCGTAAAACCATTCTGGATTTTGATATTTAAATTTTTCTCACATCAAAACATTGGCTGCCTTTTTCCTTCATCCCTTGTGGTTGTGAGACAGTTTGCCTCTTCACAGGATCACAATAAGATTTTACTGGTTCATGGAGAGGGTTTGAAGCCTGCTGCCCGAGTATCCACTACCTGAGCTGGTGTCCTGTTGCTTTCAGAGCAGATGCAGGGAAGATTTGGGGCATGTGGGGGCTTTCAAGCCCCCATAAATCCTCTCTTCTCGGAAATGTCAAGCAACTGTTCTAGAAAAGCAATAAAGTACTGTGTGCTCTATTAGTGTGACTGCTGCCCTGGGGAAGGAAATACAGCCATCTGCTCTGTCAGTGACAGTCACACACTGCACCAGGGTCCAACCCTACTGACCAGACTTTGTGGTCTGAAATTGTTTTAGTGAGGCATTGAATTAATGCTGCGGCTTAGTGGATCTGATGGAGCCATTTAAGCCCATCTATTAAAATTTAAATCATAGATGAAGAGAGCTTAGCTCTAGTTTACTGAAGATTCAGGCAGTCAAGGGCAGTCTGTGGTGGGTGAGTCCTGCCACATGGGCAGATTTACTCATTAGGGCAGGCTCACCGTGGAACCTTTTGTTCCTTGCTTTGGGGGCCACATGGCAAGTGCCTGTGTCCTGGGACTAGCTCCATAGCTAGACTGGAGAGGATCCATGTCAAGCTAGGAGTTCAGTTTAGACAGGGGAAGAAAGCACTTTTGTTTACGGGTGTCTAATAAGAGTCCGTGACTTCTTGCCTAGGAGCTTCCGTAAAAAAGTTTGGGTCCCTGTGAGTTTTACTTCTCTCTCACGTAATATTCGATTCTCCTGAGACAACAGTATAATGAATGACTTGGGTTTATAGGGATATTTGGAAAATCTCAGAATGATTTATCTTCATACTTTTTGGGGATCATTGTTTCATTTGGTTTGGCTCAACTTAACACATATTAAATTCTCTTGGGAGGGGGACCCCATCAGATTGGCCTGTGGGCATGTCTGGGGGTGTATTTTCTCGATTCATGATTGCTGTGGGAATCCTGTCTATTGAGAATGGTGTCACCCCCGGAAGGTGGTCCCGGATTGTATGAGCATTAGTCAGGAGAGCAAGCCTGTAACCAAAATTACTCCACGGTCTCTGCCTCAGTTCCTGTCTCAGTTTCTGCCTTGACTTTCCTTGATATAATCTGTAAGCCAAATAAACCTTTTTTCTTCAAGTTGTTTTTGGCCAGTGTTTTACACAAAAACAGAAAGCAAATAGGACAAGCATCTTTCTAAGTCCTCGTGAAATGTGTCGTCATGCCTCACTCCATAAACCCAGGGAGGGTTTCTAAATGGATGGTCTTGATATTTGGCTTAGTCACTTTGAAGTTGTCAGTTTCAGCAAATCATTTGCCCTCGTAGGATTGTCCAAGCTTTGAAGAGTATCAGGTAGTGTAGTAGCTTTCATGTTACACACTTGTGAAAGGACTCTGGGTGGAAACAAATTCCCTATTTGGGACCCGTGAGATGCCTCAGTCGGTAAAGGCCCTTTCCACCAAGCCTGGCACCCTGAGTTCAATTCCCAGAGCCTCATGGTGGAGAGAACTGACTCTTGAAAGTTGCTATTTGATCTACACACACACACACACACACACACACACACACACACACACACACACACATTTACTTTTCCCACTCCATATACATAAACCTAACAAAAATCATATTTTTAAGAAAAAAGGAGAATCAAGAAGCTATGTAAAGTGCTTGAAGTAGTTTGTGACAGAGAGCATTGTATAAATGGGGCTCTTATTATTTTAAGACCTCAATGACCATGGGCTAAATGAGATGGTACAACTGTTGTAGCATATAGAGTTGTGCATTGGAGTATAGCTGTTGTTACTGAGACCCTTGCTCACCTCCCTTCATAGTCCCTGCTGTGAAAAATGCCTGAATGATAATGACAGGGTTCTTAAAGCAGATACAGTTCTATCCCATATCTCCCCTTATTAAGTTTGAAATCTGCTATGTAAATGCTGCTTATCGTGTGTGAGTGTGTGTGTGTGTGCTTGTGTGTGTGTATGTAGTTCTAACACATCTTCATATCACAGAGCTATTTTGCCTAAAACAGCTATTGAAATTTTTTCTGAAGCTTGGAATTTCAGATAAGACCAATCATTGGTAGCATTTTCAACCCATCTGAAATAATGATAATCAAGAAACTTTCCTTCTCACCCCTGAGAGATGTGACCACACTTATTAATACCCCCTGTATATCAGAAATTGTTACACTGGAAGGTGCATTATACCCAATAGAAACATATTAATAACTATCATTTATTGACCACCTGAAATGTGCGAGACTGTTTAAAAACAAATTCTCTCAAATTTTCTGAAGTCTTCTGAGAATAGTGATAATGATTATCTTTGATTTCAAGAAGAGAAAATTGAAGATCTGTGAGAGCAGGTTACAGCTTTGAAGGCTTCCGGATGATCACTTTGAGAGATTACGATGGGGGAATTTGGCGTTTTCTGTACCACTTAAGTAGATTAGGGGAGAAGAGGAAAGAAGCACTAATAAACAGGGGTACATTCATGTTAAATTTAGAAAACGCTTCCTAGGAGATTCTTACTTGATTCTTGGTGTGTACAACCTGGGTCAGCCTCTCTCCATGTCTGTTCCTGCCCCTCAGCTCCTCTGGCTCACATGACTCCTGTGGTCTGATATTTTCTCATATTCCTATTCCCTCCATATGGCTTCCTTTGCAAGGTTGACCTGCATTTATCTTCTCTAAGCAGCCTTTCCCCAGTCCCTCTGGACAGGATCAGCCACTGCTTCCTTTTATACCAGTTTTATTGAGAAATGGAATGACGGAGCAAGAAGGGCCAGTCTTTCAGATGGATGCTAATACTGGCTTGGTTTGTTCTTATAATTTTAAGTATTTGTTCTCTGTGGATGGGTGTGTGCTTCTGCATACATTCATGTGCATCATGTCGATGCAGGAACCCAAGGAGGCTTGAAAAGGGTATTGGATTCCCTGGTAATGGCATTTACAGATAGTTGTGAGATGCCATGTGGGTGCTGTGAGTGGAACCCACCACTAGGCGAGATCAGTAAACACTTACCTACACAGCCATCTCTCTGGGCCCACTGTCAGGGGGATGAAGAGAGAAAGTTCACTGTCTTAGTTTGAAAGCAACTGATCCCATACCAACCTTGCCGTGTTGGGGATTGACCATGGAGACACAGGATGAAGTGAATGTGTAAAGGTAGTTTGTAGCCCCTTACTTATATGTATGTTAGTTCACAAAATGCTTCTATTCTCCCAGTTCAGCAGCTACACCAAGAGAGTCACACGGTGAGTATCTTATCCCTGAACTGATTGAAATCAGCAAATGTCTCTTGGTGTGTCTTTGCTTTAAAGGGAAAACTCCCACAACCAACATCTCAGTGACTCTTGTGTCTTTCCATCAAAGGCTGGCTTTGCACAGACTTTCTTTTCTTACTCTGTGGAACCTCTGCATTTCCACCCCTTTACAGAGAGCAATTAAAAGAAATAAATTACAGTCAGCCTTGCAATGATCCAGCAAAGGGGAAATAATGAGCAAGGGCGCTTACCATCACTGATGCTGAGAGGCCTCTATTGCCTACACAGTCTTTCTCAGGATGAGACTGACAGCCACCACCAACCTAGGAGGACATGGTGAGACGAAGGCTTTACACTTCATTGTGTTCTTCAGCTTTATCTCCTGCAGGCTGGTGTAGAACTCAGGTGTTCAGTCAGATGAGACAGTGAGGCAGAGTGCACCCACTGAAGCAGGCAGGCTGCCTTGTCTTCTCTTTGCACCCTGAAGTCCAAAGCCATATCACCACCAGCCAGCTCAGTACCACTATGATCTGCATGACTAGCCTTCCTGATTGTTTTTGGTAAATTTTTTTTGGGATAAGACAGAAACCATTAAATGCAGACTATGATTCACCGGTTCTAGGAAGGGTCTGTTCAGACAGCATCTGACAGTGCTCTAGGCAATGCAAAAAGCAGCCCTTGGACATTGGGCCCATACAGGGAGCTGCATTGCCTTGTTGAAAGCTCCAAGCCAGGCCATGGCACTTCCTCATCCCTACTCACATCTAGAGGCTCATCTTCTGCTTGCTACATAAAGATAGCGGGAATGGGTCTTGAGATAGTCTCAAGAAAATGTAAAAAGCGGTGAGGTGGGAATGGGTGGGTGGGTGGGTAGAGTAACATCTTCATCAAGGCAAAGGAGAGGGGGCATATGATGGGGGTTTCGGAGGGGAAAACAGGAAGGGGGACATTTGAAATGTAAATAAACAAAATACCAATTAAAAAAAGAAAATTCAGAAAGCATCATTGCCTTTGTGTATGTGTGTATGTATGTGTGTAGAGTGTGTGTGTTGTGTGTGTGGTGTTTAGTAAACCAGAGGATCTCAGGTATTGTTTCTTAAAACCTTGGGTTTTTAAGATAGGGTCTCTCACTGGCTTGCAACTTGCCAAGTGGGTGAGTCTAGCAGGACCATGAATCGACAGGATTCATCTGTTTATTTATCTCCAGCACTGGGATTACAAGTGTGTGCCTATCACACCGGCCTCTTTAATGTTAGGTTCTGGAGACTGAACAAGTTCACGTTTCTTGACAAGGCTTTACTGACTCAGCTATGCCGGACCTTCCCTTGTCTGCCTTTGGGGGATAGGCTACTAGATTCAGAATAGGTGCTCATCAGCAATCACTCTGCCTCTCAGTCACATGCCCGGCTCTCTTTTTATCTTTTGTTGTTGTTGCTTTTTAACACTTTCTTTTCAATATATTTTGGTTATATTGTTTCCCCTCTCTTACTCCTCCGGTCTCCCCATGTCCCTACACACCCAACCTCATAGTCTTTCTCTCTCTTACAAAACAAACACAAATAGAGGTAAACCCTAAACCAAGTCAAACCCAAAACAAACAAACAAAACCAACCCATAAACCAAACTGAAACATTTATGGAGTTCATTTTGTGGTAGGCAACTATTCCTAAGCACACAGACTGCCATGGGGTGTGCTTAATATAACCAGTGTGGCTCCACTGAAGAAAGCTGATGTTTTCTTTCCCAGAAGGTATCAATTACAGATAGCTTTTTGTTTAGGGGTGGGGATTAGTTTCCACCTCCCTTCACCATGCTGGTATTTTGTCTGGTTTGATCTTGTGCAGGACTATAAATATGCCACTAGATCCCAACCTCACAGCAAGCATTTAAATGCTGACTTTCTTGGATCAAGGTCCAAGATTTCTATGCCTGCACTGTAGGTGACCCGCAGTAGATAGTGGCCTAACTAACAGGGCTTATATCACATCAATCTAGATGGAGGGATCAGATGTGGTAGGAAGGCCTTGGAAGAGAGCCATGGGTTCTGATGATGAAAATAGGCAAGAAAAGCAAGAAACTGTCTCTATATAAACCATTTCCTGAGAAAACATTGATTTCATTATTTCTGGTAAGTTAAGTGAATTTATTTTAAATTAACTAATTGATTTTATGTATCTTATTGCTTTGTTTTCATGTGTGTCTGTACACCATGTGCATGCCTGATATCCTCAGATTCCTGGGACTGGAGCTACAGATTGCTTCGATCTGCATGGAAGTGCTAGGCATAGAACCCTGGTTCTCTGGAAGAGCAGGTTGTTCTCTTAACCATGGAGCCATCTCTTCAGTCCCAAGTCATTTCATTTTGTAGGAAGTATGTTGTAGATATTTAATCCATGAACTGTTAGCCTCGATTACTAATTGAGTTTAATTACTTAGAGAAATCAATTCTTTTTTCAGACAACCATCCCCTGAACAAATATCTATTTATATTGATCTTTTCCCTAAGCAACTTCCAGTAGTAGTAAACACTTGCAAGGATGACTACATTTGGACTCTGTCTCTCTCTTCTCTTTGTCTGTGTGCATGAATATGTGTGTGTGTGTTTGTATGTTAATGTGTGCATACCCTTTTAACCCCCACAACTATCACATGAGAAATGTGAGTATGCAAATTTGCCCAAAGAGTTTGAAAAATTGTTTAATGTCAAAAGATAATAAGTGGTGGAGCTTGGATTAATGAAATAGGGTAGGGAGATATATTTAAATTAAACATGTCAAATGATAACACATTTCATAAATGTTGTATATTGTCCTATAATTTGGAGGAGGTTTAAAGATGACATATACTAATTTCATAAACAATATAACATTAACACAGACAGTTGCTACTGTTCCACTACCAGAAGAAAAATGATTTTAAAAGTTCCCAATAACATTTTTTAGAGGTACTTATAACTTGGACTACTTAGAAGTAATTATAAAATGGTATGGAAAAATAAGAAAATTTGGGCAGCAGTGAGATATGAGAGGGTAACTTCCTCAGGATTATGCCAGAAAACAGATCCAGTAAGGACTGGGTTCTGATTTTTTTCTTTTGGGAAATCCTGCCAACAATTAATTCAGCCTGTATTCAAAAACTGGGTCTTTCACAGCAGTAACATCCCAGTGGTCCCAGGATCTGCAGCAACAGCATCCTCTGAGGGATCCAGTCTGAAGCTTTAATGTTCCACAATACATAGTTGGAACTGCTGCTGACTGTCACATGGTCACTATATGAAACACTAGGTGGAGGTGACTACGTTGCCTTGAAAGACATTATACAGATCATACAGTGGCTTTTGGGGAGTTTATTTTGTTTTTGTTTTCTCATGAAAAAGTCAGTCTTATTTATTCTCAGAAAATTTTATACACACACAGCACATTTTGTCATATTTACCCTTTCACGCTTCTCCCTAACTCCTCCCAGATCCTCTGTCACGAGTGCTTCCCAATTTTATGGTATTTTTTTTTCAAATTTATCTAGTTCAATTAGTATAGCATATATATGCATGGGTATGGGGTCATCTACCGGAACACCATGAACCAATTAGGAAGCATACAAAGAATCCTGACCTCTCAGACATAAATACTTTAAAGACATGCTAGAATTCAATGAAAATGAAAATGCAACATACTGAGACTCAAGGGGCACAGTGAAAGCTGTGCTAAGAGGAAAGTTCATAGCCAAGTATCTACATAAATAATTTTGCAGAGCTCTCATACTAGCAATTTAACAGCACACCTGAAATCACTAGAACAAAAGAAGTAAGCACATCTAAGATAAATAGATGGAAAGAAATAATCAAATTGAGGGGTAAATCAATAAAATACAGAGAACAATACAAAGAATCAGTGAAACAAAAGAGATGGTTCTTTAAGAAAATCAACAGGATAGACAAATCCCTATCCAAACTAACTCAAAAGTAGAGAGAGAAAATATCCAAATTAACAAAATCAGAAAGGAAAGGGGACATAACAACAGAGAATCATAAGGATATACTTTAAAAATGTGTACTCCACCAAATCAGAAATCTAAAAGAAATGGACAACTTTCTCAATAGACACCATTTACCAAATTTAATTCAAGATCAGGTAAATAATTTAAATAGACCTATAATGCCTAAAAAATAGAAGCAGTCATTAAAAATATTCCAACCATAAAAAGCCCAGGGTCAGATGGTCTTAATGCAGAATTCTACGAGACTTTCAAAGAAGAGTTAATACCAATACTCCTCAAATTATTCTAGAAAATAGAAACTGAAGGAACATTACCCAGTTCATTTTGTGAGGTCATAGTCACCATGATACCCAAACTACATAAAGACTCAACAAAAAGGATAACTATAAACCAATTTCCCTTATAAGAAGAACATAGATGCAAAAACACTCAATAACATACTTGTAAACTGAATCCAAGAACACATCAAAAGATCATCCACCATGATCATGTAGGTTTAATTCCAGAGATGCAGGGATGGCTCAACATACAAAAATCAGTAAATGTAATCCACCATATAAACAAACAGAAAAAAAAAAACAAAAAAACCTCCACATGATCATCTCATTAGATGCAGAAAAGGCCTTTGACAAAATCCAACACCCCTTCATGATAAAAGTCCTGGGGAGATTAGGGATACAAGGAACATGCCTCAATATAATAAAGGCAACA
The DNA here is from genome assembly GCA_021653895.1 of Mastomys natalensis. Lineage (NCBI taxonomy): Eukaryota > Metazoa > Chordata > Mammalia > Rodentia > Muridae > Mastomys > Mastomys natalensis. Next base: position 229,851 of record JAJTUV010002262.1, on the reverse strand, counting down.
TACAGCAAGCCTATAGCCAACATCAAATTAAATGGAAAGAAACTCAAAGCAACTCCACTAACATCAGGAACAAAACAGGATTGCTCACTCTCTAAATATCTATTTAACAAGGACTTGAAGTCATAGAGTAAAAAGACAATTAAAGGAGATCTAAGGGATACAAATTGGAAAGGAAGAAGGATGAAAAAGTCAGAGGATCAAATTATTTGCAGGTGGTATGATACTTATATATGCACTTATACATAAGTGACTCTAAAAATTCAACCAGGGAACTCTAACACCTGATAAACATTTTCAGCAGAGTAGCTGGATACAAAATTAATGCACAAAAATCAGTAGCTCTCCTATATTCAAATGGAAAATTGGCTAAAAAGAAATCAGGGAAACACCATCCTTCATAATAGCCTTAAATAATGTAAATTATTTTGTTGTAACTCTAACCAAGCAAGTGAAAGACTCGTAGGACAAAACTTCAATCTCTGAAGAAATTGAAGAAGATACCAGAAGATGGAAAGATTCGCTCACACTCATGGATTGGTAGGTCTACCATAGTAAAAATGGTCACCCTACCAAAAGAATCTACAGAGTCAATGTAGTTCCTATAAAAATTTTAAAAGAATTTTTACAGTCCTTGAAAGAAAGTTTCTCAACTGTATGTGGGAAAATGAAGTCCCAGGACAGACAGAACAATAATTAATAATGAGAGAACTGCTGAAGGTCTCACCATTCCTGATTTCAAGTTGTACTACATAGCTATAATAAGAAAAGCAGCATGATATTGGCATAAAGACAGACATTTTCATCAATGGAATTAAGGTGAAGACCCAGACAAAAATCCATACACATTTGGACACCTGATTTTTTTTTTTTTTTTTATAAAGAAGTCCAGAAATACACCCTGAAAAATAGGCAGCCTCTTCATCAAATGGTGCTAATCTAACTGAATGGCTATATGTAGAAGAATGCAAATAGATCAATACTTATCACCCGGAACAAAATTTAAGTGAATCAAAGACCTCAACATTGAACCAGATACACTGAAGCTGACAGAAGAGAAAGTAGAGGATAGCCTTGCATGCACTGGCACAGCGACAACTTTTTGAATCGAGCACTGATAGTTCAGACACTAAAATCTACAATTAATAAAAGGTATCTTTTGAAACCACAAAGCTTCTGTAAGGCAAAGGCACTGTTAACAGAACAAATGGCACTCTACAGAAGGGGGAAAAAAATTTCACCAACTTTGCATCTGGCGGAAGAGTAATTTTCAAAGTGCATAAAGAAATGCTAAGATCAATAACACTAGTGACAGCTCATGCTGGTAAGGATGTTGAGCAAGGGAACACTCTCTATTGCTGTGGGAATGCAAACTTGTACAGCCAGTATGAATCAATATGGTGGTTCCTCAAAAGTTGGAATTCGAATTGTTCCTGTCTAAAGGAAACGCAGGTGCAAAAAAATGAGCAAGACTAAAGGTCATCCAGAGACTGCCCACCTTGGGGTCCTTCCATCCACAGACATGAAACCCCAAGACTATTGCTGATGCCAAGAAGTGCTTGCAGACAGGAGCCTAGTATGCTGTCCTCTGAAGGCTCCTCTACCAGCACCTGACTAATACAGATGCAGATATTACAGCAAACCACTGAACTGAGCCGGGACCCCAATGGAAGAGTTAGGAGAAGGGCTAAAGGAACTGAAGGGATTGCAACTCCGTAGGAAGAACAACAATATCAACTAACCAGACCACCCAGAGCTCCCAGAGATTAAACCACCAACCAAATAGTTTACAAGGTGGGTCCATGGCTCCCATTACATATGTAGCAGAGGATGGCCTTGTTTGGCATCAATGGAATGGGAAGTGGAGGCGCTTGTTCCTGTGGAGGGTTCTTTCCCCAGTGAAGGGGGATGCTAAAGGGGGATGCTAAGGGTGGAAGTGGGTGAGTGGTAGGGGAATACCTTCTTAGAGAAAAGGGAGAGGGTAGTGAGGTGAGGGACATAGCGAAGGGGAATCTGGGAAGAGGAACATTTGAAATGTAAATAAATAATCAAATAAATAAATTAAATAAATAAAATAATCAACAAATAAATAAATAAATAAATAAATAAATAAATAAATAAATAAATGGAGGAGTATTCTGGAGGGTTTGGAGAAATGGGAAGAAAGGAATGTTGTAATTAAAATACAATCACCAAAAAAAAAAAAAAAGTTGGGAATTGATCTACTTCAAGATCCAGCCAAACCACTCTTGGGTATATACCCAAAGGATGCTTCATCCTACCAAAAGACCACTGCTCAGCCACATTCATTGTTACTTTATTCATAATGTTGCTAGAAACTGGGAACAACATAGATTTCCTCAATAGAATAAAAGATAAAGAAAATGTGGTATATGTACACAATGGAGTATTACTCAGATAAATATGGTATATATTTGTTTATTAGTGGATATTAGCCATTAAGTAAATAATAACCAAGCTACAATCCAGAGACCCAGAGAGGATAGATAAAGATGAATGGCCTAGGGGAAACACATGGATTTGCCTGGGAGAGGAAAATAGAATAGACTTGTATGGGCAGATTATAAGCAAATGGGCCTGGGGGCAGGACGATCAGGTATGGAGTAAGGGAGATGGAGTAGAGGGAGAGATTTCAGAGAGAGATGGTTGAAACTGGGTGGCATTTGGGTGGTGTGGAAGCCCAGTGTGTTGGAAACTTTCTGGAATATATGAAGGTGATTCTAATAAATAATAATGGGGGATATAGAGTCTCAACTGGCCGTCTTTTGTCACTAGGCAAGGCTTCCAGTGGCAGGACTGGGTTGCATTCATTTGAGCTGTTGGCCAAGGGAGCCCATGGAAATCCGCAAATAACCCAGGCTGATGCTAAGCCAAAGGGATGCTCTCCACAAACTGACAATGGGCCCCATGGCTGAGGATAACATCCACACAATTCATTGAACTCAGAGAAATCAAGTTGGTGCATACATGGGGACTTCATCCTTAATTTCTAGTCTATTTGGGACAGGAAGGTACTCTGTAGTCTACCAAAGAGAAATGTGGACTCCAAGCCAACCATAAAACCTTTGACCAATAATCTGTCTTGCCTGCAAAATATGATAGGGCAATGACAGCGCAGAACTTGTATGAGTAGCCAACCAATATCTTATTTGACTTAAGGCCTACTCTACAAAAAAGAACCCACACCAGACACTGCTTAGGTAACCAAGAACCAGAGACTAGATAGCCCAGAGATCTAGGGTAAAACCAAACACTCTTGACCTAATTTTTTAAAAGTATTAATAAAATGACTTCCAGCGATATTCTGCTGTACTTATAGATCAGTATCGTATCCAGTCATCATCAGAAAGGCTTCCCCAAGCAGCAGATGGGAACAGATGCAGAGACCCATAGTCAGACATTACTTGGAGAGAGATAGTCTTAATGGGAGGTGTCCATATTAAATCCCCACCTCCCAACTCAGAGCTCAGAGAATCCTGAGGAAGAGGAGATGAAAAAATTTTAAGAGCCAGAGGAGCTAAAGGACACCGGAGAACACTGCCATCTTAATCAATTCAGCAAGGCACATTTGAGTTCACAGAGACTGAAGCAGCAAGCAGTGGGCCTACATGGGTCTGCAGCAGTACTCTGCGTATAGATTATAGCTTTTAGCTTAATATTTTTATGAGATTCCTCACTTTGAGAGCGAGTGGGTCTCTGACTCCTTTGTCGGCATGTCCAACTTCGATATGATAGTTTTTGCTTCATCTTATTATATTTTATTTTGTTAGGTTTGGTTGTTATTTCTTAGAAACCTGTTTATTTTAAATAAGAAATAGGAAGGAAGTGGATCTGGAGGGGAGTAGAGGTGAGAGGTACTGGGAAGAGGGGAAATTATAATTTGGATACCTTATTTGAGAAACGAATCTATGTTCAATAAGAGGGAAAAAAAGGTATTTTCATGTAAAAAAGTAAAGAAGGCCTACCTCAGAGGCCATCAGCTGTCAATAGATCCTCAGTTAAAGGTGAGGCCTAGTGAGCCCCTCAACCATTTCTGTCAGATCATTGCCTGGCTCTGTCTGTGCAGGTCCTGCACAGACATTCACAGCTGCTGTGAGTCCATGAGCACAGGGGTTGTCCCTCCTGTCTGTGCAGTGTTCTTCATTTCACAAGTCTCTGAGCCTGTGCTTGAATGATCTCCACCATTTTCCACCATAAGTTGGAATCAGACCTGAATTCAGTTATCTATGTGTTGGTTGGCGTGTGTGGGGGTCAGTGGATGATAGCTGAACAAGTGATGTCTAAGTCATTCACACATGCATCCTGGGTTTCTGAGGTGCTTGAGAGGACCACTGACTAGAGAAAGACCTATTCCACAATCAAGAGAATTTGATTTTGATCCAAGCAGATGAATTACTCTACTTACCAGCAGATGAATTTATTCTTGTCATAAAATAAGATGATAACAGAAATCATCTAGTTTAGCTCAACTTACTCATTTTGCACATGGAATAAAAAAAATAATGAATGAACATGGTTAAGAATACATGGCTACAGAATGTCAGTCTCTAGGTTCTCAGAATTATATGAAAAGTTGCTCTTTCCATTGCTTCTTGCCAGTGCCCACATTAACTCATTGTTCTCATTTCCATAATAGATATAATGACATTTATGTTCCTACTTAAAATAGAACTTGCTAGAGATAAAATGCACATCAATTAAAAAGCATTTTTGCAGATTAAGATGTTACAGATTATCCAATGCTATTATCTTCACCATTGATTTTATTATAACTTCTATCCTGTATATTAAATATCTCTGGGTATAGGATTTTAATGCCAGGAGAGTCATTCCTTCCACAACCTCATTTTGGATGAGGACACCTAGGCTAAGGGAAAACCTGTGTGACTTGCAGAAGGTTTCAGGTAATCAAACAAGTTCTTCTGCATGCGATTCCCTGAGGATCGATATATCAGGGAGTGGCTCCCTGGAAATGCTTCTCTGCAATGATGCTGAGGCTGTTGTCTGCTTCCCGTGTAATTTCCCCTCTGGTATTTGATACCACAAACGGAAGCACAAGGCCAGATGCTTAATAGCTCCTAAATGGAGCTGCTGAATGATAAAACGACCTTTCTCCATCTTTTACTGTGGGTCATTGTGTCTCCTCCAAAGTCTTTGATTTTTGTTTTGTTGTTACCTTATTTCAAATGGGAATTACAGAAATGATTTTAAAGCAGCAGACTACTTGTGGAAAACTGTAGGATATAGCATGTCTAGATTTTTTTTCCAGGAATTTGCAGCTAAATAATGATAATTGGTATACTTCTAGCAGAACAGAAAACTATAAAATATGAAGGGAAAGCTATTCTTGATCATATTATCCTTCCTTTCTTTAAAAGAATTTATTTCTCTCATATTATACGCAATGTTTTATCATTGCAGAAAAAAATTTAAAAATATTTCTTCTTTCTATCTTTACTGAATGAATACTCCAGGTTCATTTTGTATATTTTGTACCTCAACCATAAAGTCAGCCATGTCTCCAAGGAGCCCTGGTACTTTTGACTCGGAAACGGGCTTAGAAACCAAAATTTGGCCTTTAAATTGTACCCTTGGCTAACAGAGCAAAGAAATATGTATGTGTTTGTTAATTGTCATGCATGTATCCATAAGTATGGCTGTTATGCCCATATTAAGAATGACATGAGCTTTTATTAATGTCTACAGCTTTAAGTCATTACTACATAGATCACTGTAGCATTCTTGCTTGAATTTCCCACTCCAATAACGAGAAACTTGGCTGACACCATCTGCTATCCATTTATGTAATTGTTCAGTTCTTGCTGATATATGTAGCAATGCTAGAATTCTTAACTCAGTCAATGCATTTTTATTATATGTTTTTTTCTGTTCATATTAGTAGTTATTAAAATGATGGCATGCATACCTAACACTAAAAAGCAGAATTTAATAAAATTACCTTTCATCCTGATAAACCTTGGAACACTTGAACTTCAGCTCTCCTCCCATCCTACTCATTACATGGCACTTTAATTCTCTCCGTGTATGCATGTGTGTTCATATGTATACACTATTCCATATTGTTTAATTTACACTTAACTATGTGGGTAGCTTTCTTCATTCTCCATTTTTTTCTTAAATTCTGGCTTTAATCTTAGATACTCTTTTATTCATTTTGAAATGTATCTTTTAGTCTTTCCTTCAGTGAGAATCTTTTGATCATGAATTTGAACTGTAGCTTGTGTGAAAAGTTTTTATTTTGCCTCTCATTCTTCTTGGCAAATAATCTTGTTAGGTATAGAAACTTTGACTGCTATGAAATTCTTGTCAGCTCTCTGAAAACAACAGCTTTCTATTTTGGCTTTGCTTGTTGCTGCTGAATGAAGTCCATTCCCATTTACTTCTACCCATTGAGGGTGATCTATCTCTAGATCCTTTTATACATGCCTTTTGGTTATTATTATTATTATTATTATTATTATTATTATTATTATTTATCTCAGTTTGACCATATCACATCCATTTCTATCACTTGAATGTGTATACGCAAATATGCAATGTGGAATCACACATGCACATACACTCACACATGCACACACACACATGCACACTCACACATGCGCACATACACACACACACACACACACTCAAACCCTCCTCCACACACAGACTCTTCCCATTTATCCCAATGGATTTTCTAAGCCTTGGGGGGGGGGCAATTTCACACATCAAGTCTAAGCATCTCAGCCATTATTGCCTTAAACACTGCCTTTGTTTCTTTTCCTGTTTCTTCTCCTTCAGCCATTCAGATTATGCTTCTCTGTGTTTGTGCTGCTGTACCGTGTCTGGGAAATGTCATTTTCTTTTTTAATCTCTTTCTGGCTATGTCAAACTTTTTGTCCAGTATAACCACTGAGATCTTACATCCATTTGTTTTGTGTTTTATATCTAGAAGTTCTAATTGCTTCTTTCAAATCTATTATAACAAGCCGTTTTTTAGTGTCCTACTACCATTGAAAAGTCTGCCTCTTTTTGTTTGAGTGTAACAATTGTGGTTATTTTATTAGTTTATAATTGAACTGTCTGCTTCCTGCTTCTGCTTATTCTCCATGTTCACCTGGTTACCTTTGATCACTAGCTTGCCACTGCCCTGGGAAAATTACGTCACCAGATTCCCCTAGCTCAAGGATGAATGTGCTTTCTGGGTTTCCTACAGAGAGCCTTACACTCATGATCCTGGCCCATTTCAGGTGAGTCATGCCTGAGAAGAGGAGGGTAATAAGCAGTTTTTAGTATATCACCCCAGCCTTAATGCTCCTGGTCTTAAGGATAACTTGGAATAGAATTTCCCCCTTCTACCTTCACACAGCCAGATGATGGAGTTTAAGCAATTACCATTGGCAAATAGACTTAGACACGTGCTCTGCTCACCACAATCGTGATTTATGCAACATGCAATATTGTATATCTTGACATTTTTGTCTTAACATTATAGTTGTTTCCTCGTGCTGTTGAAACTGTTTGTCCTTTTATGTTTTCAATCACATTGATAATATGTACAATTTTAAACACAATTACAGCCCATCAGTAAATTGTGATTACTCTTTTAGATGTCTCATGACACAAAAAAATTGAAAATGTCCAAAGAGCACAATTAAAACTTCAACTAGCAAATGGAAAGCAGAAAATTGAAGTTAATAATTATAACAGATGAATCACAAAAACAAGGCCCTGTCAATTCCACTCAGTGTTGCAGAGAGATTAAATAGAAGGATGTGTGTTAAGAGGTGCCTGTCACTTGCTAGGTTTTGATTTCTGCATTACCTTTCTCTAGTGTGTGCTGATGTGATGATGATGATGATGATGTGTGTGTGTGTGTGTGTGTGTGTGTGTGTACCAGACAACAATATCAAGTTTCATCTCTGCAGTCATTCACCTTATTTTCTTAGGGTCTCATGTCCTTGGGCTTGCCAATTATGCTAGGCTGGCTGGCCAGTGAGCCCCAGGGCCCCACCTGTCTGCCTCTCCAGTGAGAGGATTACAAGTGTTTGACACCATGACTAGCTCTTTAAAATAGGTTTTCCGGGTTGAACTTAGATCGTCATGCTTGAATGACAAACATGTCAATAGCTGAGCTTTCTCCCCAGCCTTTGGGCTACCTCCCTCTGTTCTAGATGGCCATGCTCTATGTCTCCTGTAGTTCTAATGGTAACAGCCACAAGAGACTGAGGCCTGCTTCACTGTGAATCAGGTAACAGTTTTCAGGCCAGTCTGCTTTCATTCTAGGAGTGTAAATTGCTACCATGATTCTGAAGATCAATTCAACAACCCTCCGTGTCATTAAGTGTGTGGATAGCCTACAGCCTGCAATTTTACTTCTGAATAGGGTTTCCAGAGAAACGCTCACACAGGCAGATAAAGATATGTACATGAGTATGTTTGCTGAGGAAAAAACTGGAGGCAGTCCAACTGTTCATTCCTAGAAGAATGGAGAAGTAAAATACAACATGTGCAGATGACAGAATGCCACCCAGTAGCCAGAAGGAGTGAAAAAGAGCTACAAATAGAAATTTCTCAAGTACACAGTGTTAGATTGAATAAACAAAGATGAGATCCACGGCTTCATAGCTTCATCATATCAATTGCTGGTAACAAATCACTCCAAACTTACTGCTTTATAAAGCTTGTTTACTATTTCAGGATTTTGGTCTAGCCTAAGTGGGGTAATTCTGCTAGTCTCTTCTGGCCTCACACAGTGTCCCTAAAGTTGACTGACTGTGTGCTATCTGCCATTGCTGTGTAAAATGGCTTCATTACACAAAAGTAATCATTGACATTAGCTCCTTATGTCAGGGAGGACTTCATGTCTGTTGGAACTTAGCTTAGGTTTTCTCATTCAATGCTAGACAATGTGCCAACACAGAGCACAAGAAAATACCAATGAAAAAGATATTATCAAGCCTTTGCCCGAATCATGTTTGCTAAAGTCCTATAGAACAAGTTATGTTCTAAGCCTTTGGGGACCATCCTAGACAGGTACAATATGTGGTTCATTAGATACTGTGACTGTAATATCATCCACTACTAATGAAGGCTTTTTAAAGTCTTTTCTTTAAAAAAAAAAAAAGAACTGTGTCATTTCTCTGTTCATATATTGTAGCTCTCTGGGCATGGTGGGTGCAAGCCTATATTCCCAGAACTTGGGAGGTGGAGGCAGGAGGATCAGCAGCTCAAAGTCTTCTTTGGCTATAATGAGTTTGAATCCATTCTAGACTACAGAGTTTCTGACTCTATAAACATAAAAAAATTAACCTAGTATGGATGAAGAAGTGTGTCATGAAATCCTACCTGTGGCTTAGTATTTATTGGCAATTGGTGGATGCTTGGAGAGGAAGAGTCAATTTTCTTTAGCAATGTGGCCTCTAAGAGGCTGCTCATGCTCCAGTAGAAGACCCCATACTAAGGCACATCCTGACAGCACTGTGTGAACTCAGAAACTCAGAGGGTTCAAGAAACAAACACATACAAGGGGAAGGGAACAGTGGTGGGTGATATGAGAGGAATTGGAGTGGAGTGAATAGGACCTGAGTTGGCTCACAATTTATTATACATACACACACACACACACACACACACACACACACACACACACACACATATATATATCTCAAATTCTCAAATAGTTAAATATAACACAAATATTGGAGCTTTAACCACAATGGCTCAGAATATAATAATATTAAAGATATAAGGTCTTCAAAAAGGATGATGTTTAATATGAGTATTTTAGAGTTGACTTTTTTTTTTTCCTTTTTAAAAGAGTTTCACTGTGTAGCTCTGGCATACCTGAAATATACTTTGTTGACTAGGCTGGCCTTAGTGTTTGCCTGTGCCTCCTGAAGTTTGAAATTCCATCTCACCTGGCAGCGTAGACTCTTAAATAGTAGGCTTTAGTCTAGTGTGATAAGTAGCCTTATAAGGAGGTAGCATTAAAACATAGAGAGTCCCCAGGGTTGTGTACACAAAGGCAAGATCATGAGGATGTAGGAGGGGATGTACATATGCAAATCAAGGACCTTAGTAGAGATCAGCCCTATGAAAGCTTGGATCTTGAACTTCTAGTCTACAGAATTGTGAGAAAATACAGATTGCTTATTACATCCACACCATGATATTTTATGATGTTAGTCTCAGAAAATGAATATAATGTTATTCAGGTAAAAATCTAAGATGTGCCCTCAGAAGTCACACTAAGAATGTTCTATAGATACAATGGTAATTGAGTAAACATACGTGTAGATGTGAGATGTGTGCTAAACCCCAAAGTAAAGGTGGTTAGGGCACAGAAACAAAGGAGCTGTCAGTTTAAGAAGGTTCTGATGGGATGGACAGCGTACCATGTGCTAAGGAAGGTGATCAGTTCTAGTGAATATACAAACTGTAGGCTAAGGTAAAATAAATGTGACTTTCCAAACTCAAGCAGAGTTGTTACTGCCTGATAAATTCTCATATCATTTAACAGTCCCGGAAGATACCGTTGCTTGCACTTACAGGAAAGGAAACTGAGGCCAAGGAAACACTGATAAAACTCCTCACAGGTACACAGCAAGAAGCAGTTGGGCAGAGGGGTGAGCCCAATCTTTCTGCCTCTCTTACCTGGGAAACCTTTTAGATCATTGTTTACTTGTGCCTCTCCCCTGCTTGAGCCTGCTCTTTGTATCGTATTGCGGATGCAATATGATTTTCCTTCATTTGTGACTGCCAGTGATATTTCTCCTTCATTCCAGTCCTCACACCCAGCTTTGCCTTCGGCTGTTTGTTGGTTCTGATTTATAGCCTGGCTCTTGTATGTGGTTTCCTGGCAGCTCCAACTTGCTTCTCTCTGTCTTTCAGAAGGCTCCCCTGAGATGGGATAGCAAAAGTATACAGACAACAACAGACAGAAAGAAGCAGGATTCAGCCTTAACTTCCTTAGCTGTGGGCATTTTGAAAGACATGCAGATGTATTTAAAAAATAAGGCCAGTGCAAACTCATGGTGAAGTAGGGAAAGTTCCAGAAGCTGACTGCTTGTGCTTGACATCAGTACGTGTGATTTACACCACAGACATTGACAAATGTGACAGATCCTCTCGTGCTCGCTGGGTGGATTAGTTGGTTAGAACAAGGATTGAAAATTTCTTTCATTTAACAATATAATGCTGTAAGGTCTGAGCTCAACCCAAAACCTCCCAAAGGTTTTAGTCAGTATTTGAAGGGAATGATATTCTATTACACTTACGAGTGTTTTCATTGATTCAGCTCCCGAATGTGAGTAATCATATCACCTTCATTGAAATACTGTGAGAAAAAGAAAATATTCGCGAGAGAATTTAGCATCGTGCACACAACAGGCGCTTGAAAAATATTAGCTAAATTAGTCTAAAGGGAAAAGGCTTTAGGAAATGCAGATGATAATGATGTTGTTTACGAATATTGACTGAATGCTAGATGCTTCTTGTTGTGTGCTGGCTTACTACAGTTTGAGATAGGTGATGTTTCTTTGCCATTATTTTAAAAATGATTAACATCGCAGGAAGGTTTTTTTTTTTTTCTGACCTGTCAGAGCGCTTTCAACTATCCCGGGCTGCTTGTAGTCAGAACTGCTGGATGGGGATAATGCATGCAATAAGCATGATTACATGGGGTATGCAGGTCTGCTTGTTCAATTAGGTGTGAGGTCATCTGGAAAACAGAATCCTTGTATCAATTAATGTGGAATCACAGCTCTGCTGACCTCTCAGGGGCTGCCTGAAATCTTTGCCATAAATTCTGAGTCATGTTTTATGCACTGCGGTCATTCTCTTCAATCCTGTGGGGATTAGAGCTTTCCCAGAAGAGATTCTTAGGGTCTTCGGCTAAACCACCTTAAAGCTCAATTTTCAATTCAAGATCCTATTAGCAGACCTTTGATACGGCATTGATAACCGCCTGTCACTCTGTGATTAGTCTCTCTGCCATCTTCTAATCCTAGCCTGTTCCTTTAAAGAATATCTGAAGTGAAGTTTCTCATTTTATCCCTGTCTCCATGCTCAATCAATTTTGCTGTATCTGGGCCATTAGAAGATCCCAATTTGGGGGCTGGTGAGATGGGTCAGTCAGTCAAAGAAGGGTAATTGTCATCGAGCTTGATGACCTTGATTCAATCCCCAGAATCCATATGATAATGGAGAAAGCTGAATCCCCCAAGTTATCCTCTAACCTCCACATGCTTGCCATGATGCCTGTTCCAACACAAAATAAATAATAAGTGTGCAATAAAATTTAGAGACTGGAGACATGGCTCAGTAGTTAAGAGCACTTCAGAGGATCCAGGTTTGGTTACTAGCACTTACACGGTGGTTTGCAACCATATGAAACTCTAGTTCCAGAGGATACAACGCTGCCTTCTGACTTCCACTGGGCTTGAGGCACACATGTGATGCACATACATACATTCAGGCAAATACTCATACACAGAAAAATAAAATACACAAATCAGAAATAAATTAAAAATTCCAATTGAAAAAATCTATTCACAGTGCATCTCAAATAAAGTAAGCATTTTATTCTCCTTTGGTATTTTGTCTCCTGGCGGGCATCCTGAAAACATAGTCAATGCAAGAAACTTTACTTTTCATGGAGAAACAACTGAGAAAAAGGATTTCATTTCCTTACCTCTGGCTTTATTTATTCAACAGCTACACTTTTTTTAATTTAAAATTTTAATTTAAATATTTTAAAGAATTTTATACATAAATACTGCATTTACGTTATTTCTAACCAATCCAACTCCTCCTATATCACCTATCTACTCCATCTCAAATTCATGATCTCTTCTTTAAATATTGTTACATATATGCATATGCACCTGTGTATATATTAAAACAGTTTGCTGAGTCCTGTGTGTGTTCAGGGCTGACTAATTGGGATTGGATAACCAATCAGAGGACCAGAAAAGAATAATTTTCCCTCTCATCATTAATTGTCTGTAGCTCTTCATTTAGGTGTATGGCTTCGTGATAGCTCCTGCATCTGTGTTGGCATGCCAGGTCTTGTTTAAGAAATCATGTTGTTGAAATTTGGGGGGGGGGAGGTGCAGCTTCCTGTATAGAACATTCTATCTCATAGGAGACATCCTGGTCCTCTGGATCTTTCAATCTTTCTGTCCCTCTTCCGCAATGTTCCCCAAACCTTAGACATAGGGTTATATTGCAGATATATTCACTAAGGTTGGGCATCTCATGGTCAGTTGACTTCCACGTTATGACCAGTAATGGTCTCTATTTCCTGAAAAAAAGAGTCTTCTTTGAAGAGAGGTGATAACTACAGTTACCTTAGTGGAAGTATAAATATTGAGAATGCATCTAGATTATTCATTTTTAGGAAAGTGACAATAGTAAGTTCTTCAGGGTTCATGGCCTTACCAGCAATGGGTAGTTAGCTAGGTTTACAGCCAGGCATAAATTCCCTCCTATTGAGTGAGCCTTAAGTCCTACTAGACAAATATAAGCACACTACTGCCCCATTGGTTGTATCTTGCCATGCTGATCATGTTTCTTGTGCATAGGCTTCCCAGCTGTGTAGGACTTTTTCCCCCTCCCCCTGTTTAAGACTTTTGATTGCCTTTAAGAAAGTCTTGGCACCTTGCATAGCATTTTTGGGTATTGTGAGACTTAGTCCTCATGGAGAAGAATTCTAGGTCGGTTCCAGCTCAATTCATCTAAGTCCTATGCCCAAAGTGTTTGTATTATGTCAAAAGAAGTAGGGTTTTAGGTGACAATCAAGGGCAACTGCAACAGCCTATATTATTTTAGGAGTATCTTTGACGCTCCTGAGCAATTCAAAACACTGTCTCTTTCTTAGGACAAAGTATCTCACTAGCTCGGAACTTGACAAGCACGTTGCTAGCTAAAGAGCTTCATCCTGTGTCTGTCTACCCAGTGCTAGGATAACAAATTCATGCTGCCAAGCCTGGCTTTTACTTAGGTTCTGGAGATGAAACTCAAGTTCTCATGATTGTAGGGCAGCACTTTGCCAAGCTAGCTTCTTACCTCAGAGATATTTACTCTTGGTAAAAGAGAAATATCTTCTGTTTTATTTCCCTTCCTCCCCATGCTCCTCCTACCCTCTTTTCCCCTTTCCTCCCTCTTTTCTTCTTTCCTGTCTCTAACCTCAATGAAAAGATGTATTTAGTAGATCATGTTAAGGTGTCTGACAGACTACTGATGCTGTCTGTAGGAAGTAACCAAAGCATCATTCTGATGACCAGAATAAAACAACAGGACAAGTTTCTATAGCAGACTTTATCAGATAATAATGGGGAGATTGAAGCCTTGACTTAATTGAGCCTTGAAATATTTTGTATTACCCTATAGTAATATGTGCAATTCAGGTTGCTGGAGTTTCTTTCTTTCTTTCTTTCTTTCTTTCTTTCTTTCTTTCTTTCTTTCTTTCTTTCTTTCTTTCTTTCTTTCTTTCTTTTTTAAAAAAACTAACACACGTTAATTACTCTGCGGGTTTTATTAACTTCACATTAATTACATTAGTGTGTTTCATTGTGACAATTCCACATATACACATTACATATCTGATCTTCCACTCCCCTCTGTTACTTTACTACATTGCTCTCCACTGCCCCCACATCCCTCTCCTCTTTCCAGTTGGCCTCTAGCTCCCTCTACTTTAGTATTCTCTCTCTTTCTCCCTCTCTCTCTCTTTCACACAGACGAGAAAACCTGGTGATTATCTTTTATTGAGTCTGGCATATTTTGTGTAATACAAACTCAAATTTTATCCATTTTTGCAAGTATTAATACCTATTTGAAAAATTAATGCTTCTAGTTAGCAAGGAAATGCAAATCAAAACTTCACTGAGATTACATTCCATTTCAGCCAGGATGGTTATCATCCAGAAAACAAAACAGAATTCTGATGAGGATGTGGGAAGAAAGGGCCTTTTCTACCTTATGAAAGGAAATGTGATCTCATACAGAAATCAGCACAGAGTCTGTGGGTGAATAATGTGTGTGTGTTGTGTACAGTACACCTGAGAGATTTTGAAGTCAAATTAAGAATGATTAAGAAATGCTGAGAGGTGATTTAGTGAGAACCACAACCTTTTCCTCCAGAACAAAAGTTTGAAATTCTCAGTGAAGAGCAGAGGAGGAAACAAGCTGATGTGGACCACCTTAACTGGAGGGAAGCAGATTATGCAACTCCTTAATAACAGAAATGCATAGTACTTCACGGAGGAGTGGGTGTCTGTGTGGCTGGATTGAGGACCCATGACAGTATTTGTCACTCTTTCAGCCTGCACAAAATCCCCCATTCTCAAAGAACTCTTTGTCTTTGCTGCATCTGGCTTCACAGGGGAATGTATGCCATCTTGGGAATAATCAATGATTTGATCGTTTATCTCTAATGTAGAAAGCCTTACAATAAATCTTGTCTTAACAATCTAAGCATCAGATAATTGGAATTCTGTTTCTTCTTTCTATTATCAGTAGTTATATAGGAATACTTAATCTCACAAGACTTAGTTTCCTCTGCTGAGAAGTGGGACTCTGTTATTTACCTACAGAATTGAAATAAAAAAATATCTAAGAAGCCCTTTAAACACATAGTAGGTACGAAGTAGTAGTTCAGTAAATGGATAATATTATATCTAAAATAATACATAGCTATGTAAGTAATTTGGGGTTCTTGATTTTGTGTGTTATATATGTGTACATTTATGTCTGTGTACCTGTATGTGGAAGTAAGAGGACAATGTCAAGTGGTCAAATATCTTTTTAAATCATTCACCACCTTATTTATTTAAATATTTATTTTATTTTTATTTGTATGTGTGAGCTGCCTGATAGGAACCAAAACTATTGATCAGCAAGAACTCTTAACTGCAGAACCATTGGTCCAGCCTCATCAATTTATGTTTCGAGAAAGAGTGTCTTACAGAACCTGATGCTTGTAGATTGGCTAACCAGATAGCCCCCAAACCTCCTTCTGTCTCTGATCCTTTAACATTAACGTAAGAGGTACCTTTTATTTTATGTGTTCTGGGGATCCAGTTGAGGTTCTCATGCTTATCTGGAAGTTATCCATCAGAGCTTCATCTGAAATTGCATCCAAAGTGATGGTGTAAAGTACACAGGGACTCTCCTTTTAGTTAAACAACAGATAGAGAAGAAAGCATGCAAAAAATCCTAGCCCGTAAAATATTCTTTCACAAGGAAATATCGAGAGGTCCAATCCTGTGCGGGACTCTACACGTAATCACAGTTGCTGGGTGTTTGCAATGGCATGCCATGCCTGAGTGGTCTACACCATTCCAACCCATCTTCCAGCTGGACATTTTTTACCTACTGTGTTTTTTGGATTCATGTTTGATTTGAAGTTTTTCAGAATAGTGAATTCTCCTATCTCTTACTCTTCTTAGGACTCAGTCCTAGTTCCAAGAGCATTCCTAGTCTCTCCTAGTCCCCTAGCCCTTCTCTTAATCTCCTCACACCACACTCCCTTTGCTTAGCCAGTAACACTTGGGTACTGGCATTAATTATCATGGGTCCCTCTGTCTCCTCCTTTATTTCTTCTGCTGGACTCAATCCCAGAAGTAAACAGCACATACAGATGTTGCTAGAAGTCAAGTCTCCTTGGCCCCACTCTCCCAAGCCACCTAACCCAGTACATTGCCTAAGCACTGCTGCTGGCATTTAGGTGCCTTGGCTCTGCCCTTCTGCCTGTCCTGAGATCTTACTCAAATTCAGAATATGAAAAGTTATCTCATCAAGGAGACTGAAATGCTAAAGAAAATCCAAACCAAAATAAAGATGGAAATAAAAAAATCCAATAACTCAATTAAGAAAAATATCAGTATAAAACTTTTACCTACAGAATTGACTAAGATTCGAAGACAATATAGAGGAGTTAGGCTTTTCAAAAGAACTGACAAGTTTTTAAACTCATGAAAGGACTATGCAGGAACTTTGACAGGCACAAAAAAATAATAATTCCAGATCACAGACACAGATCAGCTCTTCAGAAAAATGAAGGTGGAAATTTCCTAAAATATAAAATGCAGATGCCCACTTAGATATAAGAGCTGTATAAATATCAAGCAGACTGGGCCAGGATTAAAGAGCTCTTTACAGCAACAGTGTCAACCAGCCAGAGCCCCAGAAGCTCCTGGAGACTGGACCATCAGTCAGAGAGTACACACGGAGGGACCCATGGCTCTGGCCGTATATGTGGCAGAGGATGGCCTTGTTGGACTAAGTGGGAGGAGAGGCCTTGGGTCTGAGGGGGTTCGATGCCCCAGTGTGGGAGAATGCCAAGGGGGAAGGCGGCAGTGGGTGAGTGGGTGGTGGAGAAGCAGGAGGAGGGAGGATGGGATAGGGGGTTCCGGAGGGGAGACCTGGAAAGGGGATAACATTTGAGATGTAAATAAATAAATAAAGCTCCTTACAATATAATTAAATGATAAATACACAAAATAAAGAAAGGCTGTTGTAAATTGCAAGAGAGAAGTCACAAGTCACATATAAAAGCAAGCCTATCAGAACAATAGCTGATTTCTCTATGGAAACTTCAAAAGTCAGAAGAACTTAAGACAATGTACCTCATGTCAAAAACAAACAAACAAACAAACAAACACAACAACAAAAAAACCAAACCGCAGATGGCAACCCAGAATACTTTACTCAGTAAAACTATCTGTTATAATTCATATAGATAGAACCTTAGTTCCGTCTCCAGACTCCACATAGAATACCTAGTGTGAGCGTACATAATTGTAATTCCAGCACTGGTAAGGAGGATTTCCTAGGACTCATTAGTCAAGCATCCTAGCCTAACAGCAAACTTCCAGGTCTCTGTGAATGGCACCAGAAGAACATTTCAAATTGACTTTGGGTCTACACACACATGCTCACATACCTGCACACTCACACAAAAATAATTAATAAATGGGACCTCATGAAATAAAAAGCTCTGCATAGCAAAGAGCGCCATCATTCTAGTGAAGAGGCAACTTATAGAAGGGAAAATATTTCACCAATTAAACTTCTGACAGAGGGTTAGTATCTAAACTATATAGAGGATTAAAAAAAACCCAAAATTCAAACTAAAAATTTCCATAACTAAATAGTAAAACACAATTATAGCGGGATATAGAACTAAACAATTCTCAAAGGATTAAATAGAAATGGCTAAGAAATATTTTTTTTTTAATGTAACTCTTCGTCCTCAGAGAAATGCAAATTGAAACTAGCTTGAGATGTTTATCTAACTCAATCAGAATCAGAATGTCAATGATTAACAAAAATGACAGCTATGGCTGGAGAGATGGCTCAGAGGTTAAGAGCATTCACTGCTTTTCCAGAAGTCCTGAGTTCAATTCCCAGCAACCACATGGTGGCTCACAACCATCTGTAATGGGATCTGATGCCCTCTTCTGGTGTGTCTAAAGATGGTGACAGTATACTCATATACATAAAATAAATAAATAAATCTTTTCAAAAAATCTTAAAAAAGTGACTGCCATGGAGTGAGGAAGGGGAACATATATGCACTGTTGATGGGAGTGCCAACTTTTAAAGCCACTATGGAAATCAGTATGGAGATTCCCCAGAAATTAAAAATAGTTCTACCACACTGTCCTTCTAGCCCACTCTTGGGTGTATACCTACTATAGAGATGGAGATGCATGCTCAGTCAAGTTCATTGGCTTCTCTTTTCACAGTTTTCAGGAAATGGCAACACTCTACATGTCCATCAGCCAGTGAGTGTTAAGAAAAATGAAATCATGAAATTAACAGGAAATGATCACCCTGAGTGAGGCAGCTTAGACCCAGAAAGACAAATGCCATGTGTTATCTCTCATTTGTGGATGTTAATTTTGGCTCTTCAGATAAGTGTGCTCCAGTGAGAATATTCATAGATTAGGAAATCAGTAAGGTGTTGGAATGTATCAAGGGAGGGGAGATAGAATGCAGTGGAATAATGGATAATAATGGACCAGGAAGAGGTAAAATGGGGTGGGGGATGGGAGGGCAGGGTAGAGGAATAAACATGGGGATGGATAACCCACACTAAAAACACTGAAGAAAAAGTCATACAGAAACCCATTATTGTAGAAGCTTCCTACAATATATACATACACTCATACAAAAAGAATTTAAATGCACTCACGCTATAAGAAGCAACAATGTCACTACTAGATACTACAGTTTAATAACTAAAAAATCTGTACCAGGAATGGATGGTCTCTTTGGAGTTGTTCACCAGTAAGATACTATAGAGTTTGAAACATGGGTTAAGGACTATGGATTGCTCTTTGATACCCTCTAGACTTTCATGGTAAGACCCTATTGTAAGACCCTGTTGCTGAAAACAAAATATTTGAATCACAGAACATGAAGAATTTCATCTTGCTCTAACCTGCACACTTTCATTCTACTTCATAATTTTATTCTGCTGGAAAGTGCTATGCAAGTTATCAGAAGAGAAAAGGAATCGCTGACCTTCCTGGCTCTGAACTCTGGGAGCACAATAACGACCAGTCTAAAAGGCATGCCCACTGGTAGCACAGACATAATGGAACTAACCCATCACTTTCTCACTGGATGTCAGACATGCTAAACAAATTTCAACCCATGCCTGACATTAGTATGAACAGAAGACGTAGATGTGAAATCCACTGCTACCTATGGAATTTGGGGCAGCTGATAGTTACTGGGTGAAAAAGAATCAGACCCTGGTAGGTTGACCACATTCCAGTGGAAGCCACACTTCCAAGAATATAAGGACAGCACAAACTGTACTCAATGAGATTTTAAAAAAAGAAGACACAAGTTGGGTGGTTAGGAAGATGGTAGTGAATCTGGGGGGAGGGGGAATGAGGGAAGGGAGTGAGTATAATGCATTGTATGAATATATATATTTCATATGTATGTATATGAAAATCAACACTGATATATATATATATATGTGTATGTGTGTGTGTGTGTGTATGTGTGTGTGAAAATAAACTTTGAACTTAGAGTAGTTATCATGGGGGCTGTTCCCCATAAGCCATTTCACTTCTCTTTGCAACCCCTAGTCCTGGCTTCTCAAACTTCATTGCCTAGATATGACTAAGAAATCAGTAAGTTTATCATCCTGTTCAGCCTCTGGGATGAAAGATGAGTGGTGCTTTGAAAATTTCCTGTGGTCTTCATCATTGTGTTGGATGAGCCTTACCATGTGCTTTGCTTTAAGTAATGGTGAAGCCAAACACTAGTTGTCATATGCGGAAAAGTATAGAGGCAAGTGCATTTACATCATGTTTGCTACACAACCTTCATAAACCAGTGGGAAAGGCTGCTTGCAATGGATAGAGATCCACTGCTGACACTGTTCTGAGAAGCCTACCCCGACATTGAAGCCAAGTCAAGGCAGCTGTGGCATTGAGTTTAGGAAACACCACAGGGTTAATCAACCTCCTGGGAGGGTCGAATCCAGGGTAAGAACTGCTATTCTTTTCAATATAAACTTAAGACATGATTCTAGGCCTCAGATCCTGGTTTAGTCCCCTTTGAGACTTAGGGGTCTCGTGTGGCTTGCCTGGATTGGTGAATAATTTATGCCTTCAAACAAAGAACACAAACCAGATAAGCAAGCTCATTTCAGATGAGTCTGGACATACTTATTCAGACTCTTGGTTTTCACAGGAAAGGATTCCAACTTCCAAACAATTTGTTTTTGTCCAGCTGGTAAAGTTTTGTTTGAATGATAGAGCTCAGAGGAAAGCTACCAGGGAAGAGAGAAAGCCCTGCTGAGTATGATTTATCTGTTTGCTTGATGAAGTGATTCTGCTGTGGAATTAGTTTAACTCTGTAAGGTATGGCCATTCCAATGCAAGATTCTGGCCTTGTAATTCCGTCAGCTGATTGAACAGCTAGAATAAACTGAGGATCAGAACAAGGAGGGAACCTACCTCTACAAATAACTGCATAGTAAACCCAATATGTTGAAAGCATTCTTCAATACACTCATCAGATAAGATGGTTCTTGTTTGCTACCAGATGTAAAAGAATTTAACCAAGGACCTTAGGGTTGAGGTGGGTAAATTTCAACTTGAACTTCTTAATGATGATGTGAAGTCAGGATTAAACGCACAAACAAAGTGTGCCCATAGAGAGGTTTTATTCTTTTTAACTGTCATGTAGTTAGCCGTTTATGACTGGACATTTGTGTATGGATCTTTGTGGCCATGGCAGGTGTTTTACAACTGGCTCCTGTTGTTTTCAGTTGTGTCTGTTCTTATTTATTAGTGATGATTCCACAGGTGGGTGTAAAATACAGTTAATTGCATTGTTCCATGGCTATGTCATTGCTTCTTACATCAGTCTCATAATGACTGAGCTTTTTAAATATCCTAGCAATTTGCCACTGTGAATAATGCTTCAATAACTACCACTACATAAGTTATTTATTATATACATATGTATATAAGCATATGTAATATTTTGTGCATTTGCCAGGATGTTTATTAGACAAATATCTAGAACTTGAACTGCATTATCAAAGAAGGTTTTAATTTTGAAAGATATTATATAATCTCTGTAGAGCTTGCCCAAATTACGAGGAGAAAGAAAAGGAATGGGGTCATGACATCTATCCTTAGAAAAGTCTATTGTTGTTGCTTTCACCTTTAGATCTGATTTGGATTTCATGTGTACCTGTGTTGGACATTGTGTATCAGCTATGGTATCCATCTCTTAGGCATTAATAGCTCCTTTTCACCTTCTGCAGAGCTTTCTTTGATGCTCCTTGAGATGATGAGCCTGCAGTAACCCTGAGGTGAGGTTGGAAGTAGCTAACACCACTCTGAGCAGCCCTCTCTTTGGAAGGAGAAGAATCAAATGGATAAATGCTCCTGGTAAAAGGAGGATTCTGACCCTCCTCAGGGCAAAGTCTAGAGTCTAGGCCAGCTGCTTTCCTTGTTTCTTTCTACTTTACCCCTTAAATAGTGTGTGTTTTCATGAACATGTTCAGAGGACATCCTTGGGCGTTGATCCTTGCTTCTATGTTATCTGGGAGAGAATCTCACTGCCACAATGTATAACAGGCCAGCTGTCATTCAAGCATCAATCTCTCCCAGAGATTTTTCTGTCTCTGTATCCTATTTCTCTATAGGAACATTAGAATTTCAAATGTACAATATTGCAACTGGTTTTACTTAGGTTCTGAAGATATGAACTCATGTCTTAATCTGTCTTTGACAAGTATTTTAGCCATTGAGCCATATCTCCAGTCCCCATTCATTTGAAAATTTATGTTATAATTTCTTCATTTCTACCATTTTAATTAGTTTTATCCTATCATCTATCTATCTATCTATCTATCTATCTATCTATCTATCTATCTATCTATCTATTATCTATCTATCAGACTATCTGTAATGGTTTGTATATGTTTGGCTCAGGGAGTGGCACTATTTGGAAGTGTGGCTTGGTTGGAGTAGGTGTGGACCTGTTAGAAGAAGTGTGTCACTTTTGGCATGGGCTTCATGACCCTCTTCCTAGCTGTCTGGAAGCCAGTCTTCTCTGAGATGCCTTCAGATGAAGATGTGGAACTCTCAGTTCCTCTTGCACCATGCCAGCCTGGATGCTGTCATGTTCTCGCCTTGATGATAATAGACTGAACCTTTGAACCTGTAAGTTATGGACTGAGCCTCTGAATGTGTAAACTTAATCTAGGACCAATAAAATGTTGTTCTTATAAGAGTTCCTTTGGTCAATGTGTCTGTTCACAGCAGTAAAATTATAAGTATCTATCTATCTATCTATCTATCTATCTATCTATCTATCTATCTATCATCTATCCATCTGAGTGTCTCTCTTCTCCTTGGGAGTCATTGGCCACCATCTCATGAAGGCAGAGGGAGCAGAAGTAGTGAGCAGAGTTCAGAGAACCATGAGTATGACAGAAAGACTTCCAGAGACATCTCTATTTTATTGTATAGGTGCAAACGGCTGTTTGTTCATAACATGGCACCTAGGTATCATATGGGCTGGAAGCTAGAGCAGGAGTTGTGTGCTGAGTCATACAGCTTTTGCAAAAAGCTCTATACAGGATCATTCTTCAGATAAGGTCAGGCATCTGTGCTCAGGGACACTCTCCAAGTAAGGTTAGGCAGAGAAAAGGAAAACCTGTTAAAAAAGAGAGTCCTCCACTTTGTGCCAAGCTCAGAGAGCTATCTGGAGATGGTAGCAGAAACCTTAATAGCAGGGCTCTCCAACATCTATCTATCTATCTATCTATCTATCTATCTATCTATCTATCTATCTATCTATCTATCTATCCATCCATCCATCCATCCATCCATCCATCCATCTACCCACCCACCCACCCACCCACCCACCCATCCATCCATCCATCCATCCATCCATCCATCCATCCATCTATCTATCTATCTATCTATCTATCTATCTATCTATCTATCTAATCTTTTATGTTAATAAGTATCAAATAACTAAAACCAAATTTTTAAATTGAGTTATAAGAAAAAAATTCTTATTTCAACTCAATTGTTGGGGTTTAAATTCATGTTTGATGAATCATATCACTTTCAGACTTGTGGTAAGCAGTGTGTGTGTGTGTGTGTGTGTGGTGTGTGTGTGTGTGTGTGTTTGTGCATATGTGTAGGCATATATCTTTCACAATCTACTTTAATAAGGGTTCAACCTCCCCTCCAGTCCAGGACCCACCAGAGGTAGTAGAAAGTAAAGGTTATTAGGATAGAAGGGATGTGGACCTGTTTAGAAATAGTTCTTTGGGGTGATTCCAGTATTCATTGTTCTCAGTCCAGTCTACTAGCAAACACCAACCATGAATCAGTAGCTGGAGTATAGTTCACTCTACAGACACTACAGATGAATTAGCAACAGTAGTTCAATCCAGAAGAAACCACAATGCTCACCAATCATCCAGAGTCCATGGAAGCAGCAAGACGCTGCAGGAATCTCATGAGAAGTTCTTTTGTGAGTTTCTCTGTATGAAGTCACCACAAGTGAAGCTCAGTAATGCAGTGTAAGTTGAACCTATACCTGAGCATCGTCAATAAAGAATAGCGAGGTGAAACAAATCAAACCAATGCTTGAGCTCCCACTGTCTGGGATCATATTTACATGCTTTCTAAACACCATGCACCCTTTCACATGTTTGTTACAGTAAAATATCCTTTCACCTGTGTCTGCTTTAGCAAAAATATCCCTTTACCTGTGTGCCCCAGCAAAACGTTGTTTGACATAACTGACTTCCCAAAGAAATCAGAAGTTTCCATTTCACATATGCATGTATTTATATATGAATATGTATGTATGTAGTGTGTCGGTTTGTGTATGTGTGTATTCTTGGGTGTGTTGAAGAATAACTACTCACCTCATAACCAGCAGGAAATTTTTAAAGAGAGAGAACCTAGAGGGCTATAGGCTTTTTAGTCTGTAGGACTACATTCTCAATTACAACTGAAAGACCTCTTACCATGTCCTACCTCACAATAGTATCAACTGGGTGACAAAGACACATGTGTCTTTCCAGGGTATAGCAAGTTCACTCAAGCTTTAGCTATCCAGTGTAAAGTAAGACTCCAGATAAGATCCCTATCATTTGGTCATGTACAAGAATATGACATATATAGCATTAAAATGCAAAACGACCTTAGACTAACAAACAAAAAAAACAGGTGGAAAATCTATTCTGTGTCTGGTACTTTAAACTCTTATATCAAGGACTCCATAATGTAGAACTTTACCTGTCATTAACTAGTATTCATAATTTTGTATGGAAATATTCAAATACATAACAAAACAGCCATTCTTCTCATGGTCTTCCATATTGAGGAATAGAGGGAAGGTACTTCTACTTCTAGTGGGGAGAAAAATGTCTTCATTCAATAACTCAGAAGAACAATCGTTCATTGCCTTCTAGGTTTTCTAAGTTAATGCCTCACTTCCCATTTCTCCGGTAATGATAAGTATGTCGGCATACCTTACACTCTGGGTTGGGTCCTATGCTTCAACATGCCCAGTAATGAAACAGACAATATGAGATTTTTTTTTCAATGTGTGAGAATTTTCAAGTCTCACATTTCCCTTTGGAGATTCTCCAAGGGAAGTTCTGCAGCTAATGACTGCAGCTAATGACTGACTGCCCTTTGTAAGACACAGAACTCTGTACAGTGTAATAATCATATGTTCAAGACACTCTAGTGTTTCTTCAGCAAGAAAATGACTGCTTTATTTAAAAATAATTTTAAATCAAAATTTACACCAGAAGATTGTGAGAAATGACAACAGTTAACAAAGGCCTACTGATGGGTTTGGGACTTGAAACTCCATGGTGCTGGTGTCTTCCAAATTAAAACATTCAAAACTGCATGTTACTAGTAGAAAATAAGGCAAGGGAAAATAATCCTGTAGAAAACAAGGGTCTGTTAACTCATTTAACCCTAACTATTCCTTCAGAAAGTGAACCAGGGACTAAGTATCAAAGGAGCTAAAATCTTCTCTAAATAGCAGAGTGATTACCTTTACAGGATTGTATTTATAATTTGTACCATACATACAGTCAAGAAGTTTTGCTAAGTATTATTTTGTCTTTTAATCTCAATGGTCCTGAGAATTAAGAGGTATAGCCCTATTTCCCTGCAGAGATGCGGGTCAGAGAAGTCAGTTGGATTGCTGGCTCACATGAAAAGAAGTAGACACTGTGGCTCTGAGATTTGCAAAAAAGGAACTTTATGGAAAGCTAACCAACAAGTAACAGAAAGCAAACTTAAATCTACATCCCTGAGAATGAATTTAAGTGAGCCTTCCTGATGGAATAGTCTACACTCAGTATCCAGTGTCCAGGTGCAACTTGTTCTTCGTTCTGGTTTATCCTTGCTTCAGATTTAGGTCCACAGTATGCTGTTTTAAAACACCCAGGTTCTGCCCTCTAGATACTGTTCTGTCTGGTTCACAAAGTACTTTTTTTTTTCTGAGCCAGCAAAAGGTTTCTTTTCTTTTCTTTTTTTATTGGATATTTTATTTACATTTCAGATGTTATCCCCTTACCCCATTTCCCCCCAGCCCAGGAAGCCCCTATCCCATCCCTCCTCCTCCTGCTTCCACGAGGATGTGCCCCCACCTATCTCCCCACTCCCACCTTCCCACCCTTGAATTCCCTCACACTGGGGTATCCAGTCTTCATGGGACCCAGGATCTCCTCTCCCACCTATGCCTGACAAGGCCATCCTCCCCTACATATCCAGCTGAAGCCATGAGTCCCTTCCTATGTGCTCTCAGGCTGGCAGTTTAGACCCTGGGAGCTCTGGTTGGTTGGTATTGTTGCTTTCCTCATGGGCCACAAACCTTTTCAGCTCCTTCAGCTCCTTCTCTCTAACTCCTCCATTGGGAACCCCTTGATCAGTTCAGTGGTTTGTTGTGACATCTGCCTCTGAATATGTCAGACTCTTGCAGACCTCTAAGGAGACAACTATATTAGGCTCCTGTCAGCATGCAGTTCCTGACATCCACATCAGTGTCTACCTTTGGTGACTGCACATGGGAAGGATACCCAGGTGGAATGGTCTACAGATAGCCTCTCTTTTAGTTTCTGTCCCATACTTTGTCTCCATATTTGCTCTTCCATGCTCATGAATTGACAGAATAATATGGTAAAAATGGTCATCTTGCTGAAAGCAATCTACAGATTCAATGCAATCCCCATTAAAATCCCAACTCAATTCTTCACAGAGTTAGAAAGAGAAATTCTCAAATTCATTTGGAATAACAAAAAACCCAGGATAGCAAAAACTATTCTCAACAATAAAGAACTTCTGGAGGAATCACCATCTCTGGCCTCAATCTGTACTACAGAGCAATAATGATAAAAACTGCATGGTATTGGTACGGAGACAGGCAGGAAGATCAATGGAATAGAACTGAAGACCCAGAAATGAACCCCACACCTATGGTCACTTGATCTTTGACAAAGGAGCTAAAACCGTGCAGTGGAAAAAAGGACAGCATTTTCAACAAATGGTGCTGGTTTAACTGGAGGTCAGCATGTAGAAGAATGCAAATTGATTCATTCTTATCTCCTTGTACAAAGTTCAAGCCCAAGTGGATAAAGGACTTTCAGATAAAACCAGATACACTGAAACTAATAGAAGAGAAGGTAGGGGAAACCTTGAATACTTGGGCACAGGGGAAAAGTTCCTGAACAGAACACCAATGGCTTATGCTCTAAGATCAAGAATTGACAAATGGGATCTCATAAAATTGCAACGTTTCTATATGGCAAAGGACACTGTCAATAGGACAAAATGGCAACCAACAGATTGGGAAAAGATCTTTACCAATCCCACATCCGAGAGAGGGCTAATATCCAACATATACAAAGAACTCAAGAAACTAAACTCCAGAGAACCAAATAACCCTATTAAAATGGGGTACAGAGCTAAACAGGGAATTCTCAACTGAGGAAACTCAAATGGCTGAGAAGCACCTAAAGAAATGTTTGACATCCACAAAGTACTTTCTAGATTAGATCTTAGGGTTCTGTATTTTGTCTTAAAAATGGTAGGAATTAGTTTTAGAAACAATGAGGTAATATTTTATGGATTGGTTTCAGTAACTCTCCTCAACTTTCTAAGGCACCTTTGTGATCTGGGTGCAAAATCAGGCTTTGTGATGAAGCCTAGTGTAGATTTTATTAGATTATCACATTTCCCAAATGGGAATGTCAATAACTGGGGACAGGAAGGCCACTATGTAGGAACTGTGGTCACATTAGGGGTAGTGAAGAAGCTGACTGTAGCTCAGTGATAAAGTATAGGCCTAGTATGGATTCAGTGGATTCACACCCCAGGACTGCACTTAAAAAACAAACAAACAAAACTCACACACATTTCTAGCATGCTGCTCATTTTATTGAATGTCGTTATTCAAAGTATAATTTACTATATTTAGTTGTATGCACATGGTGGGGATGCGTATGCCATGGCCACTACATGGAAGTCAGAGGTCAACTTTCAAGAATTGGTTCTTTCTATAGTGTGGGTCTTGGGGATTGACTTTGAGTTGTCAACCCTGTCAGCCGATGGTCATTGAGTAAAAGTTTGTATAACTAAGAATTCCAGGCAATAGGGCACTTTGGACACTAAAGATGCAAGCTCCCAGTTTATTCCTTCTCATAGCCTTTCACACTTTTTTTTTTTTTTTTTTTTTTTTGTGCTTAGTGATGCTGAATTTCTTGCTTTTATCAGATAAATTCTATTGACATAAAAACAGATTTGCTTTTAGTGTTGCCTCTGCTTATTGAAACATGGAAAAATAAGTCTTTCTATTTTATAATTTCTTTAAAAGATGAGCATAGATCTTGGCGAAATAGGAGTGACAGATGCATTCTCAATAGGACTCCTGGAGACATGACTGTGGTAACGCTTTTACAGTGCTCTCATAGTGCCTGGGACATAATCGTAGTTGTTATTAGTCATAGCTATTATTACTGCAGTTTCAAACGAGCTGTGATTATCTGCATGTCACTCGGTCTCAAACTCCCACCACTAGTTACGAGTGCATTTCCACCAACTCTCAGATCCAAGATGTACACTTTTTAAAGAATTTGACGTCAAATAATCAGAATGTGAGAAGGGCTCTTGCTCAGAATTTTTCTCTACTAATATTTTCAAATCCACTAACATGAAAAGGCAAAGTGCTCTTGCCTCAGAAACACTGTAAGTATAAAATAATCATAGCAGATTCTTCTTGGCTTTACTGTGCCAGGTAGAATCCAATCCTGCATGTAGATGCAGTGGAATTAAACCCAAGGCTCAAATTCTGGGTCTGTTTAAACTTGGGAGTTAAATAGTTCCCTGGAATCCCTGGCTGGGTAGTGTTTAATTAATTCTAATGAATTTGTGACCTCAGCCCTGTGCTTCCCTGAGATGGGACCAAGGGGGTTCATTGTCCATCTCTCGGTTAATCAGTTTTATCATCATTCTAAATTAAGGCTCAGTTTTCATCTTTGATTGAACCTCTCTTTGCTGGCAGAAGTTACATGAGTGTTCCGGAAAGTCCTCAGCATGAACCAGTGCTCTGGAAGCAGCAATGACCATATAACAGCTCTGCTCAAATTATTTCCTGGAGCCCTTTGATGTTGAGATATTTAGTAATCTGAAATGTCACTCAAGATGTTCCCAGGCTATTAGCCAACTGCTCAGTGAATCTAAAATGGCAGTGCCTGACTACTCCAGGCACATTACTTCTCCTTTGAAGAAATACTTAGGGATCAGGGGATGGGAGATGAATAGTGGGGTTTGTTTGTATTTCGGCTCTATCTCTTGTGTGTTCTTACTATGGAGAGCATCCTGACACATTAATACCAACAATAATCACTAAGTCATTTATATTCTCACTTCTCAAAACGTGGTCCATAGAGCAATATCATATGTATTTCCTGAAATCTTGCAAGAATTTGACTTTCATGCAACACCTAGATGTAGGAACCAGAACCTATATTTAATCAAACTCCTCAGTATCATTACACTCTCTAGAAAGCTTGCAAGGCACCAGCAATCTTTTCATCTCGTCTTCTGTGGATACTGGGGAATGCTTATTATTTGATACCATCTCTGGTTATACTGAAGATATCTTACTTTCTATGGAGTGATATGGGCTCAAGGGGTCAAGTAGCTTGCTCATTATCAGACAACCAGCAAAGGCTTTAAACCTAGTCTTTCATCAAAGGAGGTCTTTTAGCACTCTGCAATCAGGAGGCTTAAGTGAGAAACTAACCTACCTTCAGAGAGACAATACGGTTGGCCTTCTGTGATTACAGGCTCTTTTGTTAGTTTTGAACAAATATGGGTCAAAAGCATTCACGGAAAAAAACTGTCTGTACAGAACATGTACAGTTTTCTTTTTTGTGGCTAGATGTGGCAGTGCACATCTTCAGTACCAGCACTTGGGAAGCAGAGAAAGGAGGATTTCTGAGAATCTGAGGTCAGCTGATCTACATAGTGAGTTCCAGGACATCGAGGTCTATACAAAAGAGACCCTGTCACAAACAAACAACAACAAAAACCTATCAAATCAGATTTCTTTCTTTTATGACCATTTTTCTCTAAGTACTATAGTCTACTGACTACTTACAGAACAGTACTTTGTAGTAAGCATTGGAAATGATCTATAGCTGATTTAAAGTATAGGAGAAGGTAGGCTATATGAGTCCATGCACTGTGGGATACTGAGGAACACCTGTGAAACTGTTCCTTCTCTTCTCTTTTCTGATTATTTCCTGATTACCAGGTTCTTCTTTTGTACAGCATAGGGGAGCTACACTGTCTTTCCACCATAGCTGCAATGGAGGGAGTATTCTCTGTTGACCTTGGGTATCCTATTTCGTCATGTGTAGTTGTCTCTACTTTGTTTTCATTTCAAAGAACCCAATGCAGACAGAATGAGGAGCAATTCCCTGATAGAACACTATTTTACTTCCTTCTTTTGGATAAGATGAAAATTCAGGATTCTGTCCCTTGCTTCCTTTTGTCAATAAATGTTACATAAGTGGACTGTTTGGGGGAGACTTGTGGTTCCATAATTTATTTTGTTTGAAAAGATGAGTGTCTTTAATTTATAAAAAAATATAGAATGGACATGCTTATAGTTAGCCTCTAGCTTTTATGATTTTGGTTTCTCAATAATGATTCTAAATCATAAAAGACAAGTGGATTGGGGAAGGATTTAAAGAAGAAAGAAACACGGAACCTAGATTAAATAAACAAACACAGAGCCCATCATTTCTAAATGCAAATCTTCCAAGTGTAGGTGTCTCACATCCTGTTTGGTGATCCCCAAAGAATAGGTCAGATAAAGAGAGTATGTGACACTGAACTACCCTCTCAGACCTTAGGCTTCTGTAACAGAGGAAATCACTTGAGGACAAGACAACCTCTGGGCAACTGGGGAAGCCTACAGAAAAGCAAGAGGCTTCTCTCCTTTGATTAATTCGCCTTCAGAGAGAATTTAAGAAACTGCTTGAAGAGTAGATTTATGACTGGGTTTTAGGAAAAGACACCCCCAATATCAGGAGGATAATATACCTACTCCTCGAAGCATCAGCATAGAAATTACATTAGTTTTTTATTGCTTCATTGCGAAGTACCTCAAACAGCAATAAACATTTGTTATGGCTCACAATTCCTGCATGTCAAGAATTCCAGAGAGATTTACAGGAGTGGCCCTAGCTCAGAGCTTCTTTTTAGGTTATACTCAAACACTGGCAGAGGCTGTGGTCAGGTTCCATCACCCAGTTCTGTGGTCTTTAGCAGGGGTCTGTTTCCGGCCATTTGGATCTTTCCAGAAGTGCTGTTGAGTGTTCTCAAACATAGCAGCTGTCTTCCCTTAGAGCACAGCAACTCAGAGAACAAGGCAGAACCAAGTGCTTTTTATAGCTCAGCTTTAAAGTTGCCAATGGTCTTTATACATCATCTTATGGGTATACAAGGGAGGCTCTGAGGATGGAGTTCAAGGGTTTGATGGCAAGCCCGTTTACCCACTGAGCCACCCCACTGGCCATGCTCTCTGCTCCTGGTTTCTTAATCTCCAAGACTGAAGATTGTCTCAAATCTTGGAAGATGTGGGAGACATATACTTTGAGGACCCCAGTTCGAAGTCTTACTTCCTCTCATTTGGCCAAAACATTCATTTCTAGTTCTCAAGAATTGGATTTTAGGTTTGCCCACTGTTGGCAATGCTGCTGATTAAAAGGCATAACAGGTGTGAGACTCTTTGCATACCTAAGTTCTGTGAACCTGAATGATGCTATTTTATTTCCTCATAAAGAAATTGAAGCTGAGGAAGCCAGAAGGCAGGATCATTATCATGAAAATAAAATTACCTGCTCCTCTTCAGTACATTATGAGTTCCCAAAGGTTTTTTTTTTTTTTTTTTTTTTCCTACTAGGTTAGTTTGTGATCTTTTGGGCATTGCCAGGTGGTTCTTACAGCAAAACACTAAATGCCACATTATTTTACATGCATACTTTGCAATTTATAAAGAGCTGTCATTGGTATTTATTATTTGGGCTTCACTTTTTTTCCAACATAAGATAACTTGTTTACAAAAGCAATTTTTAGACTAGTACCATATAGGAGTGTGAAGGTGTGCTCCTCTTGCTGGCCCTGACTTTGATGCCTGCTTATCATTCCCTTCCGTGAACTCGGGACAGGCAGTCAGAGCTCTTCCTTATCTGCCAATATGTAAGACATTTGTGTCTGAGAACAGCCAAGTGGCTTATCTAGTCACAACTCTGTGGGATGACTCTGAAAACGCTTTTTCCTCTTCTTGATTTTAGAAGCTTGCGCTCTAAGCTACTGAGATAAAGAGAGACAATAACAGTAATCAAAAGTATTATCATAAAAATTTTAAACTCCGTTAAGTTTCCTTATGCCCAGGACTGGAGTCCCTGAAAGTTTGGAAATGTTAATGTTAATTCATTTGTCTGTGAACATGGTGGATCAGACTAGAAAACTAGTAAATAATTTCAGATGGTATTATATGTCGTCTTGCAGAAGTACATGACTTGGGGAACAATTGGTCAAGGTAAAGTCTTTTCTGTCTGAAGATGTGTGGAAGAGAGGGTGGGGGAGTTTGAAGCAGGAAGGGAGGCCACGGTAAGATCAGTGATGGCAGGCAGGGGCTAGAATAAATGGACAGCTTATATGTAATACTTTTTCTAAAATTGGTAATCATCGATGGTGCATTAAATCACATTTTAAAATGTTTCATGAAGAACTAGAAAGAAGGTTCAAAGTCTTTAAACAAAAAGAAAATTTAGCCAACACTAATTATTCTGAGTTGATTCTTATAATTATATAAATGTATCGAACTATAATACTATATCTTAGAAATATATTGTATGTCAATCTAAAAAAAAATCACATTTATTTTTTCTGATTAAAGTGTATATAGAGAACTTGTGAATAAGGTGCTAGCATGAGGCAGGTCATGACAGATGTGTTTAACAAATAGTCATCCTAAGGTATTTGGAGGACATGAGTCATGCTGTGAGCAAAGACAATTAACATTGGCACACATTAGGGGTAACAAGACTTGGAGATTTTGCAAAGGAATGTGTGTAGATTAGGGTTGGCAAACATTTTTCTGTAAAGGGCCAGATTGTAAATGTCTCAGGCTTTGTGAGCCATATGGTCTCTGTTTCATCTACTCAAATCTGCTGTTATAGCACAGAGGCAGCTATAGACAATGTGTAAATGAGTGAGCAGGGCCGTGTTCCAATAAAACTTTATTTATAGATGGTACATTTGAATTTCATATAATTTTCATATGTCATATTATCTTTCTTTTGGGATTTTTTCAAAAAGTCATTCTTAGTTCATGGGTTTTCCAAAAACAACCTTGGAGTCATGTGTCCCTTGCTGGCTATAGTTCTGCAGACCCTGTGGGGGCTCTTTGAAAGTCCACACCATACCTGCCTGTGTGGACATGGAAGAACTCAATCTAATTTTTTGAATCGAAGCATCACAAAACAATCTCCTACTCCCAGTTCTTCCTCAGTCCTCTGTTGGATTTGCTGCATACTCACCAACCGAACTTTAGTTTGAGCAATGAGAAGTGGGCATCTAGCTCAGAACATCTATCTTCCCCAGCAGATCATGCTGAGATTCTAGGCAAAACTAGGGGCCTCACAGAACTCCAGATTCTGCCCTTTCTCTCGAGCCTTCGAGTGGATGGAGGAACCAGAGCACAGCCAGACAAGTGATCTGAACTGCTACTGTGGAAAGCCTCCAATCTTTGCCTTTGTTCTCTTCTCTTATATAATCCTAAGAATGTTGTAAGCACTACAAAGATAGGTCTTGGGTCTTTAGACATCTCTTTTCTCCACTGTACCAAGTTAAATATAATGCTGCTCTCTTGCCTTCATCACTTATGTGTCTGTTTGACTTCCAGAAATGGGTAGTCAAGTTTAGTTCACTGTAATATCATAGGGCTATGGATTTCACACTAACTCTGATAATGAGGGGAAGGTCCAATGGAGTCCCAGGAGACTGCCAGGAGAAGCATGGCTTGGATGTCTTTGTGCATCTCGGAAGACACCCATCAGCATCCTGAGTCTGTTTCCATTCCTGTCTGCCTGTCTGCCCTCATTTCTCCTACTTCTCTTGCTACTACCTAGAAAATGTAAGCAATTATTGCTGTGCTAGGGCCAAGAGACATAAAAGCAAACAATAACTTACGAAATATGATTTTAAAACACAACAATCCAAATATTTGAACTTTAGTGACATTTGTACTCTGTCTTCTGTCAACTCTAATTTTATCAAACAGGAATGAGCGACACTCAGGGGATTTTGTGATTTTCCAGTGTAGTCAAAGGAAACTCCTGGTTTGTCTGAAATTAGGCCAGTGAAAAAGCAAACAACTAGGAAAATAAGGACAATTTTTTCAGCCTTGTTCCTTCCTTCCACCATTCAATTTACTATCTCTTGAAGGTCACCTGGGAGCATGTACCTGGATAATCTTCTAGGTTTGAGGCAGGACAGCTGGTTTGCTTTCCAAAGGATCTGGGTCTCCATTGTATAGTAGTAGGTAAGAATGATCCCTTGGTAACTCAAGCTACTTGCTATATTTTCTCAGATTGTATAGTGTTGAAACAATTATTTAAAAGACGCCGCTGGTCATGCTGACTAAGCTGCAGCAGATCTGCCTAGCTCAGCTGCCATGTTTGTGGCCAGAGGCCATGTGTGTGCTGCAGCTAGAAATGGCCAGCCAGAAACACCAGCCCTGCCACCTACGAGACATCAGCGTGGGAGATGGCTCTGTCAATCTTCCAGCTGTCTCCACAAGGCTGGGTATTGCCCAGACCATCCTGCCATCCACGCGGGCCTGGTAGAAAAAATGAGACTCTAATGCTTAAAGATTAATCAAAGACTTTTATGTTTGGTAAAGTTCAGTAACAATATGTCCATACAAAGAGAGTTGTTTCCCAATTAGCTAACCTAAATAAAAGTAGTTACCACGACTGCTCTCCATACCTGCGTGGCTCTCCATCCACTTACATCTCTCTCTCTCTAGCTCCTGCTCTTCCTCTCCTTACTCCTCCCACCTTAGCTCCTCCTACAGTATAGGATATATATTATCTCCTTTTTGCCCTCAACATCGCCTAATAATCAATAATCCAACCCAGTCACCTAACAACTTTCTTCTTTCTTACCCAATCCCAACATGGGACTATTGGTTCCTTACAGGAAAGGGTCAGATGAAGTCTATTCTCATGTAAATGTCTTAGTCACTACTCCCTGGCATTTATATCGAGAGACAAGCCTTTCTTTACAGCTTCTAGACACAGGATAACATGTCAGCATAGGCTAGATGTTCATGAAGTGTGTGTGTGTCTGTGTGTGTGTGTATCCAGTGCAAATTCCTCAAAGCTCTTTGGGCATTTCCTTTCTCCCCAGTCCCTCCTTCTGTCACTTGTCCCTTTCTCTCCCTCCCCATTTCCATTTCCTTCTTTGTATCTATTTCTGACTTGTAGCCAGAAGTCTTCACTTCTTGGTCCTCTATTCTGAGCAGTTTGACTCCATACTTCCTAGACTCTCAGAGCCTTAAGGTATCACAACAGAGCCTCCTCAGAGGGCAAAAATGGATTTAACAAAAATTAATTCCGCCACATTTACAAGACTTACTTGTGTTTGTGCTGTCACTTACACGCTGTGTGAGATGGAATCAATTACTTTATGTCTCAGAATAAGTTTCAATGCTATTCATTACGGTACTCCAAGGACTATCTAATGAACATATACAATAGCTAATAGATATGCGTCAACTATCAACCCAGCACCCTGGTAAGTGTTCTGTTTTTTGATTCCAATGACCTTTGTCATCAGAGCTTTTTCGGGCTATTAAGTTGACTGTCCGAGCTGTTCAGTCACCTGCCTAAGGTTGTTTGTCCAAGGAAGACAGAGTGAGGATGAGACTGATGTAAAGTGCTGTATACAGAGACTCTCACATGCCATCTGCCTCACGGTTTATAGGGGGCTCACATCTGGTGACTTACGGAAAGAACGGAACTGGGTCATTCAGATGATCATGAAGCATTTATGTGGATATTTCACAGAACTTAGAATCTGGTGATCATTCATATATCTTGCCTTACTTCTTTTATATTTGGATTACAAGTCTTGCTTACAGCACACAAACTACATAGTGCCTGAACAAGAATCACAATAGAGAACACACCAAGAATCATTTGACTCTTTTAGAAATGATAACACAACACATACCCAGCACTACACACACAGACACACACACAGGCTTATGCACGTGCACACATTATTCTAAGTCAGGGAATTGTTACTGGAGAAAGGTTATGGAGGAGTTCATAATTTAAGATTAAAGCTATGTATTTATCTTAGGTTGTAAGAGCTGAGCATGTAGGAAATCTATGGCTGTGGCATAGAAAGGCTAGTTAGATTGTTCTCTGAAAGGCAAGTTAAAGAGCTACACAGTAGGGCAGCAGATTAGTAAGCACATAGTCTTAAATAATCTCAAGGTGTATTATTAACTTGGCTACAAAGTCTGGCAAAAATTAAATCTCTTTGAAGGCAAAACATCACCATAAACTATTTTATTTGTTAAGTATGATCTAGAAATAATTAGATAATGATATTTCATAAAACACAGGCATAAAATTTCTAGATATTTGATCATGTTTCGTTAGACTGTAAAGTGGCTGCATGAGTTCTTATGACTTATGTGACTTAATATTTGATAAATGGGGACTTAAAATATTTATTTATTTATCTGTGTATGTAGCAGTGTGTGTGTGTGTGTGTGTGTGTGTGTGTGTGTGTGTGTGCAGCAAATACACTGTCCTGTATATTTAGAGGTCAAGGGCAGCTCATGGGAGTTGTTTCCTTCTACTGCATGTGTCCTGTGGCTCAAGCTCAGGTTGTTAAACTTTATCGCAAGAGATTTTAACTGCTGAGATGCTGCTGCTGCTGTTCCTGCTACTACTACTACTAATCCCAAATGGGTGTTCTGATAGACAAATAAAATGGAGAGCCACAAGACATATTTTCATTAACTAAATAAATATGCATTCTTGCAAATTTAAGCAAGTTTATTCATTTGTAAAATCGTGATGCCCTTCTTACCTGTGCTTTACAGAGTGACATTCTATTGCTGCAGTATATGTGCTTGTGCTATCATCAGGAACTTTGTCCTAAGTGGGAGGGAGAGTTGAACAGTAGAGTATTAACAGTTCAATTACAACCAAAAGTACAGCATGCATGTTTTTCTTCCTTTCCACTAGATATGATGCTTTTCTTCTCTCTTTACATGACCTAGAACTACATGCCTTGTTAATAAATACACCTGTGCATGAACATTTGGCTGACAGTGGGAACTGAGTCTGAAATTGATGTTTCCCCTAGAATGGCCAAGTGAGCCACTGTGAGCTATACTGTAGCAGTGACATTTTCAATAATAGGTTTATAAGAACAATTGTCACCTTGCTTATTTTACTAGCTTGGTACAGTAGAGACTACTTAGGGTGATTAGATCAGTAAACTGGCTATTTGACAAAAGGGTTGGAGAAGAGATAAAAAGAATCGAAGGTTCGGGAGTCTGAATGAACAATTGGAACAAGAAAGAATGGAGCATGAGACTAGCTACCAGTCATTTGTGACACATCATATCCCAGCCACTTGCCAGCAGAACTCCATGTAGATATGGTCTCCATTTATTGAGGAAAGCCTGGGACTCAGAGGTCTTGCACCCTCTAACCACAGGCAAAATTCTACCAGTTAGCTTTGATTCACTTTTTCTTGTGTGTCCCATAGCCAACATACCTTGTAGGCCTGTTGCTTTTAGCTCCTAAATATCTTCTAGGTCAAAGCAGGTTGCGACCCCCTTGGGTTCATACATCAGACATCCTGCACATCAGGTTGTGATGCATAACAATAGCAAATTTTCAGTTATGAAGTAGTAATAAAATAATTTTATGACTGTGTATCACCACAACATGAGGAACTATATTAAAGGGTGGAAGCACTGGGAAGGTTGAGAACCACTGCTCTAGCTTCTGTTGACCCTTTACAGTATCATCCCAGATCTTACATAGATTCCCACCCTAGCTGTGTGCTTGTGTACACACTCTCTCCCAGTCTGCATGTCAGATTCTGGCCTGTGAATACTCTACTACTCAACTCTCCTTCCCACTTAGGACAAAACTCCTGCTGATAATCCTGGTTATATCCACATTTGATCTCACCATGGGCCCTTCTTCACACAGCCCCAGTCTCTCACAGGAGAAACTGCTTCCTCCAAGCCCCGTGTCTTTTCTTGAGATACCTCCTCCTCTCCATTTCATGTGCTCATCACACATTATTATTCTGACCTCATCTCTAGCTGCCCTCTCTTGAGAAGCTGACTAACGACCTATGGCCTATGCCCCTAGGGCAAATGGTCCTGAGTGTTCTCATAGTCTCAGGACCTTCCTTTACAGCACCAGTAACAGCAAACCTTTTTGCTAACTGGGGTAAGAGATGTGTTTGAATTTGGCTCCTCAGGGTGAGGAGAAAGAGACCTAGTCTGCCTTCTTCCTGATGGCCAGAGTGGGAGATGAGCTGCTGTTTAATGGAGGAATTAGTTGGGAAATATATCCTAGCTAAAAAGAATGGAATTTTCATTTATACCAATTCCCCTTAACCTCTTTTCTACAAAAGAGCTTGACAATTTTTAATGTGAGAAATATGGGTCCTCACTTCATAATAACTCAAAGTTTAAAAAAAAATGCACTTTATTTTAAGGCTAGGGCAAGGGTGGGGTGTTTCCCAGAATGGCAGATGTACCAATGGAGCAGAGAGAACTGCTTTTATAAACCTACACCCAAGTGCCCCTCTCCTATCCCTTGGTGGCTGAGTGAACAGGAGGGTAAAGTCTTACATGTCATCTAGGTCTGGGTTTATTTCTCAACCTGGCTAAATCTCTGTTTTCCATACTGATTAGCTTAGAACTGACCATGCTCATGGCCATTTCAGTCTCAAGTCCTTAAGCAAGTTTCTTATTAGTAATCCTCTACTCTGTGCCTTTAGCAAGGGCTGGGAAAGCAGGGCTAGCAGAGTTTGAGTGGGGTTAGCTAACATAGCAGGCTACCAACAGCAACCGAGAGTTTATTTCATCTGTATTTGCACCAGAGTTGACTTCAAGGTACTTTGACTTTAAAAATGAGCCATCAGATTTTGTTTATTGTAATCAATACATTTCAATCTTTGTGGGTTTCCTGTGATCTAACTTGGCAAGATTTACTTGTAACTTTTTAAAATTAATTTATTTTTTGACAATTTCAGATATTTCATATGTGAACATAATACATTCTGGCAACATTCACCCCAAGTCCCAAGTTTTTCTTCTCGCCTTCCAGCAAATGCAATTCTCTCTCCAGCCTTTCCCCCTCCGTTTTTTTTTTTTTTTTTTTTTTTTTTTTTTTTGTGATCAAGTTTAAAAAGGGACAAGGTGTAATTTTTCCCCATGTTTACCAGTTTGCACTTAATACCATTTACTTTGGGGCAGTGGCATTTTAAAAGTAGGACTAAAAAAGCACTTTTTGTTAAGATGAGACATTTTTGTTTCATCACATGAACTATGATAATTATGGATTACAGGAATGGTGGGCAGAGATACCTGGTTAAGATGTCCAGAATACTCATCAAAGAGAAATGCAACAGAAACAGAGCTGTTGGGGCTGGTGTGGTGGAGGCTGAAGAGTGGGAGAGAAGCTCTCTCGTACTTGCCCTTCCTTCCAGAGCGCTGACCAACAGGGCTGCCCTGCCTGTATTAAGAGTTACCCTGTCAGGTGGTGTGTGTATATGTGTGTGTGTGTGTGTGTAGTGTGTGTGTGTGTGTGTGTATAGCACGGCACCTGAATGAACTTGATCTCACTGTGTGCTCCACCTCTTTGGCTGAACAATTAAGGAATTCACAGAAAATTTTGAATGTACACTGGTGCTTTGTCATTGGCACCTCCCTAAGGCTGCACATTCTTGAACTTGGAGCAGGAAGAAGAAAGGAGAAGGGTGACAAGAGAGGCCAGGTAGCTAGATATTAGTCCCAATGTCTGCCATTTTGTAAGCTAACAAGCTGATTTGGATCAACTTAAACATTTCTGGGGCCTTAGTTTCCCCATCTGAAAAAGTCAAGGTGATGCTTTGAATTCCTTCAAAACCAAGAGTCCATTCTCTGCATCTCCACCATTGGAAACACTAGAAGCTGTTGTTCTCGTGTTCTTGTGAGCTTTATAAATTATATATTACAAAGGAGGTGCCATCTCCATCCTAAACAACCCCTCTGGAAAATTAAGTGCTTAATCATGTCCACCTGGTTAGTAAAAAGGCATGAGGAAGGGACTGGCTGTCAATAGTTCTATGGCTGTAAACTAAGTCAGAAGAAAGGGCTTCTGCAAACACCTGCTCACATAGCCTTCATTTTCCTCCATAACTCAAAAGAAAGTGAATAATTTCTGATGAACTTCTTTCTTGAAGATAATGAAAACAAATGCCATTAGCAAAAGGGCCATACAGTTGCTGGATTACCAAATATGTCTGAGTATACATATAAGAATTCAGTTGTGGGTATTTAGCTGAGCAGACAGCTGCAATATTTTAGGGACAGAGAAGCCCTTGAATGTCTTACGATTTTTTGTTGCTGTGTTGTTGTTGTCGTCTGGTTTGTTAGATTTTTGTGTGTGTGTGTGTGTGCTTTTTTGAACCCAGTTGCCTCATGCATGTGTTTTTAGGTGCTCTGTAGTGGATTCAGCTATCTCCTCAACCCTTATGTGGTTACTAATCAACAGGACAGAGAGCATTCAGAGTCATTGAATTCCCAGCTTAGGGCCACAAGCATGCTCTTGGTGTTTGAACATGCATCTTTAATGTTGTGGAGGCAACATAATAAATCAGGCTGTGTTTGTGCCTGATTATCTTACCCAAGAGAAATACAAAGGAGAAGGGCTATCCAAGCTTGAACTGTGATCACCATGTGCTTATTATAAAAAAGAGAAACATCATTTCATTGTCTTTTTTGTGCATGAACTTTTTTTGCTGACATTTTCTCAGCCTGTACAGTGTTGTACAGACTTACCTATAACAAAGTGACCTTGACAAATTGCTTAAACTCTGTCTCTTGTTGTTCCCTGCTACTATTTGGGGCCTTAATCCCTGCCTTTTCTGTTTGAGTTGTTGCTACTCATGTTTCATAAGGTGGTAGGCACATCTGTGTTTTATAAAGAGTCATCTCACAGACATCAGAGATGATCCCCGATGAGCGGGTCAGAGCGTCTTTGAGCTTGGATTTGTGTGTGGCTAGAGCAAACATGAAGCAAGCACAACATTTTCTAGATGCTTTATTTTTCCCTCTCTAGAAAATGACATTGCTCTTATAGGTTAAGACACTTGTCTACCTAGGTATATGGATACTCAGAGCTTCGAAGAGCTTCAGAAGCATAATTAATATTTCACATTACAGGTTCCAGTCAGTGGGCCGGTCATGCACCCCCCTGTGAGAATCTCATGGATGCGTGGGCGTCAGTCATCTGGAATCACATCATCCATCCTGTAGATCAGCCGTCCCAGGGGAGTGATGCTGAAGATTTAATTGGGACATACATCAGGAATAATGTGGAATCTATCTCTTTAAATGTTTCCTGGGAGAATTCCTGAACATTTTATAAAGGATGCTGCATTGACTGAATGACTCTGATGTTTGCCTCTCAGTGAAGACGTTTCAGGTCATGAGCCTGCTTACAACCTTTGTGTTCCTTTTTTAATAACCTGCACTCACAGAAAATATTCATGGAATAGCATGTGCTACTTAACAGAACATTCTGATGACTCTATGATAATTTTTCCTTGAGATATAGATTCTAAAAATGTAGTTTATTATTAAGATTATGAAAATTTTATAATGCTGAAGGTTATTTGACTTTTTCCATTAAAATCTCTAAGCTTTCATTTGGCCCAACTTCAACAAATGTTTCATTTTCCCAATATAGAATAATTGATATTTAAGTAGAAATATAAGAAAAATGTCATCCATAAGCTCAACTCCAAATGTCAACAACTGTTAATGTCTTGATTTGTTCCAGTTTTTTTGGCTGTTTTTATAGTTTACATAATTTCATCACATGGCATGAAAAACATATTAATTCTAAAACAATTATTTTACAAATATAATATGTTTAATAGAAAGCAATAATAATATATAGGAAAATATAAAACGGAAAATTAAAGTAATTTATAATCTCACCAGATAGAAAAACTAAATGATTGTGTAGTTTTCAGAATATTCTTTCTGTCATTATTATTAAATACTTCACATGTGTAGAAAAATAAAGATAACAGTATGACAATTATTCATGTATTTATCATAGAAAAATTCCAAATGCTGATATTCTACACATGATTCATGTCCTCTTTCTGTTACTCTCTGTGTCCTCCCACCCCCTCTCCTTCCTTTCCATCCATCTTCTCCCTCTTCCTTTGCAAAATAAAACTTCACAATTGTAGTTACCAATGTCCAGGCTTTTCTTTCCAGGGTTTATCTGTTCTGAAGTACTCAGCTCAGGTCTATACAGTTCCTCTGATGAATGAAATTGCTCCATGTGGAGATGCCCCACAGCGTAATTAGAAGAACGGCTCTAGTCTACATCCCTGTGTGGGAGCCTCTTTCATCCTCCCAGGGAATTTTCCAAGTTCTCAATGTATGCCTGGGATCTTGGTTAGTATCAAATCTATGGCATATGTGTCTATGGTAAAATGTAATTATTTTAAAAGTAACATGTATATATGTGTATATGTGCGCATGAATGCAGGTGCCCTCAGAGGTGAGAAGAAGGCTTTGGATTTCTTGGAACTGGAGTTCCGGCAGCTGTGAGTCACCTGAGCCACCTGAAATAGATGCTAGGAACCAAACTCAGCTCCATGCTTCACAGGGAAGAGCAGAATGCAATGACCTATCTCTCCAATCCTATAAAATTGTAATTATAACAATACTAAGTAATCATCAAATGACATTTATGATAATCTAATATAATAAGAGTTATTTAAAAGTCATAAATTACTTATTTCTGGAAACTTGCAGTTAGTATCTTTGACCACAGATAATTGAAGAAAATTGAAACCAAGAGAAGAGAAATAAAAGGTGAAAGGGGCACTGTGCAGGCTTTGTGAGACAAAGCACTCTTTCTGATTTTTCTAAGAACTGACAAATTGTTTATAGTAGAAGCAAAAGTTTGTATCCTTAGAAGCAAAATTTAAAAACTTGTCTGACACTTCACACACATGTACATACATACACACACACACACACACACACACACACACACACACAGGTTTTTATTAAGTGACTACAGAGATGACTCACTACAAGTTTGAGGATCGGATTTAAAATTCTCAGAAACTATGTAAAAAGTCAGGCCTGGCCGTGAATGCCTGGGACTCAGCATTAAGGCAGACATATGCAGTTTCTGAGAGTTCAGACACAGCTTCTGCTTTAGTAAGAAATCCTGTGTCATGACAATTAAAAAGGAAGCAATGGTGAAAGATACTTTCTGTCCTGCTCTGGATTTTGCATGTGTGTCCATGGATGTGCGTGCACACATATATTTATATGTGTGCACTCCATACACATACCCCCTACTTTACTTAGGATTTCTATTGCTGTGAAGAAATACCATGACCAAGGCAACTTTTTACAAAGGACAACATTTAATTGGGGTTGGCTTACTGGTTTTGAGGTTCAGTCTATTATCATTATGACAGGAGGCAAGGCAGTGTCCAGGAAGACATGGTGCTGGAGGAGCTGAAGGCTCTACTTCTTGATCTGAAGGCTTCTAGGCGAACACTGGCTCCCACATGACAAGAAGAAGGGTCTCAAAGCCCACCCTGACTGTGACACACTTCCTCCAACAAGTCTTCA
Source organism: Mastomys natalensis (assembly GCA_021653895.1). Classification (NCBI taxonomy): domain Eukaryota; kingdom Metazoa; phylum Chordata; class Mammalia; order Rodentia; family Muridae; genus Mastomys; species Mastomys natalensis. The sequence goes on along the minus strand of JAJTUV010002262.1, from coordinate 185,790 downwards.
CCCACTCCAATAAGGCCACAGCCACCCCAACAAGACTACCCCTCTTAATAGTGACACTCCCTGGGCCAAGTATATTAAAACCCAACCTTCCCCCCCCCCCCAATCCATACAATTTTTAAACCTTTCCTCTTTTTTTGTAAAGCTAGGATTTATAGGGGTTTTGTTTTGTTTTTTTTTTTTTGCCTACTTTGCTTTTTTAGTGTATATGTATGTGTGTGTTCGAATGTATGCATGGTAGTGCATACACATGTAGAGACTGTAAGTTAACCTTGGTGGTGTTCGTTAGTGTAGCTGTCAACTTTATGTTTTTGAGACACAGAATAAGTAAAAATACTTCATTTCCTCCTCTTCAAATAAATGACCATTTGTATATAATCTCTACTTTTCCCTTTGCATTTGTGTTTATACTTAAATGCACAGGATGTTCTTAAGCATGGCTCCTTGTTTCCTTTGATTGTGAGTGGGAGTCGTGTGTTATTTACTTATTTTTTATTTATTTATTTTTATATAATGTTATCTGTCAACATCAGCTGGGTGTTCTAGAATATGCACATATTGTAACTAACTCTTTCAATTTTGAGCAATTAGAATATTTTCAGTTGTCTATTATATCAAACAACATTATGAAAAACATTCTTGACAATGCCTTTTGACATTTGTGTGAAAACTTCTGGAGGAGGGAATTCTCAGAGTTACTTCTTTCACAGGGTTTAAAGCTCCCTAGGAAGCAAAGATGTCTCCATCTCCTTATTCTAGAACACCCAGCTGATGTTGACAGATAGCATCATAAAAATAAGTAAATAACACACAACTCCTGCTCATAATTAAAGAAACAAGGAGGCACACTTAAGAACTTCCTGTGCACATGGACAATGTCTAGATTTAATTAGCATTAAGTTCCACAGAGAATGGGAGTACTAGTTGTAATTACTGGATAGAGTGCTTTTGAGGGCTAATGAGATAATGTATATGAAGGCCATTTCATAGACTTTGAACTGTTATAGGAACTAGACACTCACAATCAGTCCTTAGTTCCACACATCTGGATATTTTCTGGCATAGACTTTTTGAGTCTGTATAGAAATGGAATCATGTACTCACTCACTCAAGGCTTCTTTTCATCAAGAAAATGTTTTATTTTTTAATATTCACATGTCACACCCCAAATAATTCTTTTCTCCCTACTTTAGCTTCTAGACAAAAAACTATAAAAAGGGTAAAATGTTTCTCTCATATCAGGCTTTGGGCAGGAGTTGACACTGATATCAACTGCATCTAAGAGGTTACCATGGCGGCAAAGTGCAGCAAGAGACACAATAGAAGCAAAAAGTCTCAGTTGTTTCTGTGTGAACATCTATCATGTTGTTTATGATTCCCAAATGGTAAACTGAGGTACAGAGGCAGCTCTCAGTTTTTGTTTTCTCACCACCAGCTTCCAACCACTCACATCATTATTATTTTAATTTAAAAATAATTATGCCAATTGAGATAATAAAGAAAAAGTAGGGACAGGCACAGCACAAAAATTAATTGAGTTTGGTGGATATAGACATGGTATATTTCTTCCCTTCAAAATTCCTCTGTGATTTTCTCATTATCTGCCCGTTAAATAATAGCTTTGCCATCTCATATCTGGGTGATATCCCAATCTGGGTGATTTTGAGTGTTTAAAAACTCTTGTTCAGTTAAATTAAAAATGCTCATTCAAAATAAATTTTTATTTACTTGAATACTTTAATATATAGAACAATCAATGTGAAATCATGAGAGAAAGAATAACTAAAACTCCAATGGATGCGTTAAGATAGAATTGTCTACAATATTTAAATAATTCAAAAGATATTAATCTAAAAGGAGCAGGGGACAATAAAACTGAATATATAGTAAATAAAATCATTATTAAAAATAATAGAGTAGTAGACCAAATTCAATGATATAAGTCAATTATCAAATCAACCCAACATTTCAAATTAAGTGTTGATAAATGACATGCTTCAGTTACGATTCAGAGATTGCAAGAATTGTTGTTGAAACTCATGATACTCAAGTATATGGTATTGTTAAGAGATTTATTTTACACAGAACAAGAATAAAGAGAAAAATACAGGTTGTTTGATATTGAAGAAGATAACAGTGTGAAAAGCAGTGTAGGTGCCTGGAGTATCCATGCTTTTACCAGATCAAACACACAAGCCAATGAACCAGAGATAAAAAGAGAAGATTCATGACAGTGGAAGAATCATCTCATCAGGAAGATAGAGGAGAAGTTCTAAATATACAATATCAGATTTTATATCTACACCTTGCAGAAGTGTACATACAGGGACTAACAGATAATTTATAATTGTTACTGGTGATTTTAATATGGAGTTCTTAGAGGAACAAAACAAAATATCAGTAGAGATACAGGTAATCTGAACAGTATTATCGATTGCTTTGAACTACATAGTAGAAGACTAAAACCAACAATATACCCGATAACCACAGAATATACATCGCTTTGAAGTTGTTACATGCTATATCCTTTAAAATGTGACTCTATATGCAAATGACTCTCACTGGTACCTGTATTTGGATGAGGGTCTTGATTTCAGGAGATGTGATACAAAAACACATATGATTAAACTCTTTATTTGAAAACACTTCTATTTGTTATTTAAAACAACCTTTTCTTCAGTGAGTCACATGATTGAAGAGAGACAGAGAATCTCATGCAAAAAGCAAAAAGGACGTGGCCAGGTTTTACAGTTTGAAATATTAACACATTCAGCATAACTCAGCAACTTCCTGAAGTGTTATATTGACTGTGAGCTAAAGGTGCTGAAATATACAGATGGGTGTTTTCTGAGAGGAAATAGGTGATACATTGAAGGGTTATTGTTATGTATTTATTATTTACTTATTGTTGTGTACATGGAGATGGGTATATGTGCCACATTGTTGTACTGAGGTCAAAGGACATCTTTCAGGAGTTATTTCTATTCTTCCATTGGGTGATCTGAGGCTGTAACTCAAGTTGTCAGGTTTGGGTGATTAATGTCTTTACCTGCTGAGCCATCCCACTGGCCAATGGGTTGTATTTTTGATACAAAGAAAAAAGTATAAAAGAATTCAGAATGCTCGGTCATCAAATAAAAATCCCAGTGTCGTACATGAGATAGCTTCTCTTAGGTTGTTAGTGAGAGGTATCCCAGCTCACTAGAAGTTGATGATAAGACCCTTTCTTTGCTGAAGGCACCACACACACTGGTCACATGACATGTTGAAAGCAAGTTAGGACTGATCAGAAAGTTTCCTCTGTCTGTGTAGCTTTTGCAGCACAGGAAGGTGTTTTGAACAACACTAGGGCTGGGAATTATCGACAGTTTTACCCAGATGTGTGTGGTCCTGTGTTCTGTCTCTCCTCTGGTGGCTTCTGGGCACCACTGATACACTGGCTTTGGGTGGACCTGGCAAAGTTTGGGAGGAGGAGTCTGCAGTCATCATCTCCCTTTGGGGGTGGCAGAGCAATGCTATAAACCAGGCCCGAAGGGGAGAACCAGCTCAGACAAGCTGGAGTGTTGAATGCTAAGTACTGGAGGAGCAGGGGAAAACAGGTCTTTAGCAGTCTTAGTGTTATGACTCCTTTAGGCGAAAGCCCTCCCCATAGTGATCTTTAATGAAGCAGCTCTCTGAGAAGATCTTAGCTTGTTTGTATTTCAATATTGGGAGTGGATGCGAATGCATATGCTTTACTTGAGGAAACCAGGGTGTCATTCCGTCAAACTCCACGTCCACAGTTACCTGGCAATAGCCAGGTATGCTCCTCCCACAGCTACCTGGCAACAGCAGGTAGCCTGCCCACTATTATAAAAGGGGCTGTCTGGCCCTCCTCTCTCTCTTGCCCTTGACCCACGCACTGCAGTTGTATCTGCCCTCTCCCCTTCCCCTCTCTCCACGTGGTCATGGCCAGCCTTACTCCTCTACCTCTTTGCTCTCCCTCTCCTCTCTTCCCTCCACCTAAATAAATATTCCCTTCATGGAACCCTCTGGCTGGCGTCTTTCCTTCCAAGCTGCTGGCCGTAAATAACAACAACGGTGCGGAAACCTAGGATACGAAGACTTCGGGACCTCAAGACCGGTGCAGCCGTCAGCTCCGGCTGCTGCGACCATGCAAGATAGACACAACGCCAATGCCACCACTGCTACTCCATGTAGACTTAATCTGCTGCTACCTCCCATCACCAGGCGCGTAAATTAACATCGGCTGCTGCAGACAAGCCCCATCCGCTACGAAGCTCGCCAACTTCTGCCGTGTAAGTTGTGTCACCACGTAAACTGTGCCACCCCGCCCTCGTGGTTCTCTGGGTACCCATGCTGACTCTCTGATTCCACCCCAGTTATTAGACCTTGCACACACACTCGCAAACACACACCGGCTAATTAGTTGGTAAGGAGCTTCCGGGTGGCAAGAGGGACCCCAAACGTTTGAGTAGCGTCTGGCCAACGCTCCCTAAACTAAGGGGTTGGCTTGCCATTGCCCCAGTCCATATGACTGGCCTCTAGACTTTGGCCCATTGCATGATTTCTTCTTGGAAATAGCTTCCTCTGAGCTCTTACAGCTGTTAAAAAAAACCTGGTACCAGGTAGCTATTTTCTGGCAGATTCCAGGAGCCCGCATAGCTCCCGGATGGTCTCACGATGACCAGGCCACTCCGGCCCTGTGCTAGATTCTCGTTATCTTTACTTCTCTCAGGACGGTGATTGAAGATTGATAATGACTGACCATCATGCAGTGGGTACAGCGTCGTTATACAATAAGGTCTAAATCCGGTATTCTCTAGATAAATCAGCCACTTAAAGGGTCTTAACACATACTGCCTGCAGTCTGGTAAATAGAAAAATCCTCTATGTTCAACTATTTACCTGCTCTCATTATATTTCTTCATGTGTTCTGCCTGTTCACCACCCCAGGTTCTCTTAACATTAAACCTGCTCAACTCCACACCTCTTTCTAATCTTTCTTTTTAATTAAACCAAAATGGGTGAATTGCTGAGACTCTGGCAGATGTCTGCAGGTTTCCATCAGACCAACTACCATTAACTTGAATGTTGCTGTGATTATGGGACTTACTTGCTTTTTCCTTGCCCACTGCAGCTGCCTGCCGGTGACTTCCGGCAGCTAGCAGGAAGTCCTGCCCTGCTGCCGCTGCTGCCAGCAGACCTGATTCATAGCGCCTGACAGCAGTTCGATCATTTGCCACTGTTATCAGTTTTCTTATTCTGGTCCTAGCCAAATATTTCTTTGCTAAGGCTCTTTCTGACCCTGTCTCAATATAGTTTTACTACTGCTATTGAATTCTATTCAGTTATAACCAATCCTTATGGCTCTCAATTTTGTCAAAAGTCTGCTAATACTAACAAATGGTTTATAGCTGACAGAATTCCCAAAGCCTCTAGCAGTTGACCCTACATGGTTTCAGAAGACTTGAACACCGGACTCCTAGAAGACACAGCCTAGATTGTACGTGAACGAACACAGTGGACTAAACTGGATACCCTGAGTCAAATGACTTAGCTAAGTCAAACCGAGGTAAGTCATTTCTCATGTCATGTGTATCCATTCCACAGAGAAAAGCCCTGCGTCTTCTGCACTTGGAAGCCAAACTGACTTCACCCAAGAGTATGGAAACCACGGGAATTGTTGGCTAGTGGACTCTGTCATTTTTTAAATTAATATATAACTGGTAGATTGTTGTTTACTCTTTTTTAGAATTCTGACTACATTGACAGCTAAGCTCTCACAGATGTAATCTGTTACCTCATTTTCTAAACTCAGTTGCCACCAATTAAGTGCTTCATATTTCCTCTTCTTGCTATCCTACTGTCCTAAATTATCTGAGTTCCTATGAACTTGCCTAACTGCTTTATTAAACATTCCACTATACGATCCAACAAAGGTTCATCTTAAAGACTGCTCGTGTTGTTAACTCATGCTGTTATCTCTTTTGTAAACTTATAAGCTACAGGAAATTCACTGAAATCTACCTCTCATGGACCAAATAGATGCCATCCAGATAAGTACATCTGCCTAAAGGTCCCACTTACTATCACAAAGGGTGGGATCCCTCTGGGTTTCAAATGTACATCTTTAAAAAAAAGTTTCTTTTTCCTAAGTGTACTTAATCTTATTCCCTACATCTTGTCAAGTCCAGGTACATCCAAGACATCTCCAGAGAAGCAACCTTCAGATGCTCCATCTCCTGTCACACACACAGCTGCTTCCACTGGACCTGTTCCTTCTGGCCTATCCTCAGATGGCTCCACAGACCCTGGACAGCAGGACCAGACAAACATCCCCCATACCCAGGTTCCCCTTAAAGACATGTCATTCCCAATGTCAGCAGGAAGTAGCCAGATATCACGATTCCTGCTGCGCCATCACCTCTTTCTAATTTTTTCTTTTTTAATTAAACCAAAACTGGGGAATGTTAGCATTCTGTCAAACTCCACCTCCACAGTTACCTGGCAACAGCCAGGTATGCTCCTCCCCACAGCTACCTGGCAACAGCCAGGTAGCCCTTCCCACTATTATAAAAGGGGCTGTCTGACCCCTCCTCTCTCTCTTGCCCCTTGACCCACGCACCTGCAGGTTGTATCTGCCCCTCTCCCCTTCCCCCTCTCTCCACGTGGTCATGGCCAGCCTCTACTCCTCTACCTCTCTGCTCTCCCTCTCCTCTCTTCCCTCCGCCTAAATAAATATTCCCTTTGTGGAACCCTCTGGCCTGGCGTCTTCCCTTCCAAGCTGCTGCACGTAAATAACAACACAGAGATTATATAATTTTGGTGAGGGGCATGAGACTATCCATGATGTCACTGGCTGAAGGCTAAGGCTACTTAGATGCCTCATTAGCATGGAGAAGCATTCCAGGTGTTGTGGTACCCAGATATTATGGTACTTGACTGACTGCCCTTGGATACCTTAATTGAGGGTCATGGCTCCAGAGCAGGCATAGAGGCAGTTGGGGGATGGTAAATAGCCCTACTCCTGCTGTCTCAAATCTCTGGGATTCATGGGGTTTGAGCATGCTCTGTCCTCATGTCCATCTGATGGCCCAGTTCATGTGCCCTATAGCTGTGAACCCTGGGAACTGCAATAATAATTGTCATCAAGCAATGTCCATGGGTTGCAATACCTGCAAGCATTATATGGGGTAATTACTTTATGATTGAATATAAGGCTCCTTCCACAGTAGCAAATATGTGCTAGATACTATAAAACTGGCTAAGAAACAATGCCCATCACCCCCCGCCACATTTATAGCACCAAGAGTGGACCATACTATTAGTCTACTAAATGAGCATAGAGTCAAACTACTTTTAAACTTTTCTCTCTGCTCATAGATTAGCACACCTTTCAGAACGCATATGAGAAACTTCTATGAGGATCATGTAGACACTTGCAACTGGTCCATGTGCAAAGTGTAAGTGTTAGTGGAGTGCTTAGTCACAAATGGTTCATCTGCATCACACTGTCCACTCAGGGCTCACAGACCATCGGGGAAGAGAGGCAGGGTAGGAATATTGTAAAAGCAGAGACCAAGAAACACTTGAATTAAAAACAGCTTCTTCTGTACATAGCAAGATGGTTACACCCATGAACTCATAGCAACTGGGATTGCCTGTACAAGACCTGTACTAGATCAACCTAGTCAGTGTTCTAACATGGAGTTGATGGCATTGGGTGGAGAAGAGTCAGTTTTCTTTTAGGGTTTGGCACCTGATAGGCTGACTACACAACAGTAAAATTGTCCCACACCAGGAGTATATAAGCAGCATAGATTAAAGTTTATTAGCTATTAAAACAACAGTAACAAAAATTAAAAGAGCACATAAAGAAGTCGGAGAACAGGGAGATTATATAAAATTCTTAAGGAATTAAAATATTTTAAAAAGGAATTCAGAATAGCTTCCCAACTAAACACAAATAAGTTTCTTATACATCGGAGGAAAGAACACAGAAGAAGACAAAACCCAGACAAAACATAATCTGTTGTAGAGGCTTGACTTGGTGAAAAATGCATTAATAGTTCTTTGAGCTAATCAGAGAAAAGCCAGATGGTTGGGGAGACTAAAAGTAGGTTGTTGGATAACAGGATACGAACTCATGTCTGACTGTGTGTCTGTTCAGTTTAGATGTTATTGGCTTGCACATGGAGGTTCTGAGCCATACTAAGGAACTCAGGTTGTTGAAGACTGCTTTCTTCCACCTACAGGGACTAATGTGTCCTGGAGAGTTTTATTTAAAGAGGAGATGAGAAGTAGTAAAAAACGTAATCTTTTCACCAGCTAGTGACACATAGTCCATTGCTTCTACTCCATGAATGAGGACTAGTCACCATATAGATTACCCCGGACGCTGTAGTATCAAGTTTCTTTAGTGATGACATTCAGTCAGTAATATGGGAAGGAATTAGAAACTATCACTTCTTATTCTTTTGTTGGGGTGGGGAAGATTCTATAAATACTGCAATTTTTAAGTAGAACATTTATGGTTTTATATAGAATATGTTTTAAATGGTACAAATATCAGATTCTTATTTGTTCATTTCTTCTACATAACTTCATAATTCTCTATTAGATAAATAATATTTATTTTCAAATACAGTTTCTGTATTTATTTTCATAAATCATCAGTAATTATTTCTGAGGTCTTATACAGCTTCTAGGATTTCTCCACCTGGATAAATATATTTTCAGCAATCATTTTTCTTTTTTGAATAGTATTTATATACTTTAGAATATGCTGTCTGAAGTGTTTTGTATTTAAGTAGTTTGGTAAAAAGAAGAATCTATGTACTGCCTGGTTTATGTTAATGTTGAGACCTTTAAAATAAAGATTTTAGAAAATATAAAAACAATAACATCATATTATGTAATATTTGTATATCTATCAAAATTTGTTCCATATCTCATGTTTATTTTAAACATAGATATTTTATTTCATTGTGGAAATATAAATCACTTTCTTTCTGGATATGTTTTCATCAGAGAGATGTATATAAAGTACATGCAATGTAGTCAATAATTTTTAGTCATCACTTAAAGGTAGAAAAATCAGTAAATACGAAATTAAATAGACTCATAAGTTAAAATCAAATTGAAACTGTACAGTGTGTGTTCCATGACATTCATGGAACAGTGTCAAAATAGAAATTCACAAATATTTTGGAAGTTCCCAAATATGTGGAAATTAACTACATTCTCTATGTTGTAAGTAAAAATAGAAAATATTTTGATTTTTACTATAACAAAAATATGGCACTCCAATCATTTTTGGAATATAGTTATAGTAGTACTTAGAGGATCTATGGCTTTATATGCTAATATTAATAAAAGAGTAAGGTATCAAATTAATGGCTTAAAAGTCTATCTGAGTTTAAAAACATATCTTAAAAATAAAACTTAGAAGTTAAGTGGTAGTGGTATGTGCCTTTAATCCCAGCATTCAGGAGGCAAAGGCAGGTGGATCTCCAAGTTTGAGGCCAGTTTGGTCTACAGAGTAAGTTCCAGGGCAGCCACATGTACACAGAGAAACCCTGTTTTGAAAAACCCAAATAAGTAAGTGAATAAATACTTAGAGAGAGGGAAGAGGAGGGATCTTAATGGGTGAAAAGATAGAACACCCAAGATATGAAAGTAGGGCAGGACAGCATGAGCATGGGCGAGGAGAGGGTGGGGATGGGTTTAACAAAAACTAAGGACATATGAAAAAAGCTAACGGAAACACATTGCTATGTAAAGTAATTAAAAAATGCAATTTTATTTTAAAGGAAGGAACTTGAACGAAGGTATTGTACATGAGTGGACAATGCTTTCCCTAGAAGACAAGACCTATTAGAGGAAAATCTTGATGCTACCTTCTTAGAAATTTTTGGTTTTAGATGTTCCAAACCCTGGCCCCTGGAAACATAGAATATTTCCATTGGTTTTAATTGTACATCATAAGTCGATGGTTAGAGTACGTTGATAAAGACACACCACACTTTGGTTGCAGGGCATAGGGAATTAAAGCTGTATTCGACCTGAAAAGTCCCTCCTTGTTGGGTCACTTTCATTGTGCTGGTAGAGCAATGTTGGTGGTTGGGGAAGAAAAGTCATCAATAGTTTTACCCAGAGGTGAACTTATGCTGTAATATTGACCTGTCAGGGAAGCATGTACATTAGTGAATTAGGGGGATAAAGATTATGGAGAGAATTACACATTTTCTGATTGTATCTAATACTTGCTTCAAGGAAAGGGATTGATTTCTGGTACTGTAGAACTGGCCAAAAAGCCTGTGGCTCAGGGTATATAGACCTTAGAGGAGAACCTACTACCACTGGTTTACTATTGTCCAAGTGTCTTCTAATTATTTATGTTTAAACATTTAGATAAGTGCTGTTACCAACCTTGATCAGAGAAGCTGGTTCTTCTTCTTCTTCTTCTTCTTTCTTCTTCTCCTTCTCCTTCTCCTTCTCCTTCTCTTCTCCTTCTCCTTCTCCTTCTCCTTCTCCTTCTCCTTCTCCTTCTCCTTCTCCTTCTCCTTCTCCTTCTCCTTCTCCTCCTCCTCTCTCCTCCTCCTCCTCCTCCTCTCTTCTCCTCCCCCTCCTTCTCCCCCTCCCCCTCCCCCTCCCCTCCCCCTCCCCTCCCCCTCCTCCTCCTCCTCTTCCTCCTCCCCCTCCTTCTCCCCCTCCCCCTCCTCCTCCTCCTCCCTCTCCACCTCCCCCTCCTCCTCCTCCCCTTCCCCTTCCCCTCCCCCTTCCCCTCTACCTCCTCTTCCTCCCCCTCCTTCTTCTTCTACAATAGACAGCAGTCAATGCAGAGACTCATAACTGTTGAAAGCACTGAGAATAAGTGACTGATTGTTTAACCCAAATGGAGCATCCATACCAGCCATCTCAATGCCCATGGAAGAGCCAGAGGATAGGGAGGATAATTGTAAGGTACCTTTTAGCTATAAGATGTAAATTGCAACCATGATTCCCTGTAGTTACAGTTTCCTGTAAAAGACCTACACAAGATAAATCCAACAGAATCAACCAATGCTGTGTAAGGCACACTTAACTGGACTCAGTGATTATCAAAAACAATAATTAAAAATTATGGAGAGGACATGAAATGTGAAGATAGGGGGAATCCATGTTGGGTGTGTCTGGAGGGAGTTAGAGGAGGAAGTTGAGGATAGATATGATCAATGGAGACGTGTAAAAATGCCCAAGGATAAACAAAGGACAAACCCCTTTACAAAACGACATATGATGCAACAGAAAATAATTTCAAAAATTAACCAAAAGTCTATGAACTAAAGGACACATTAAGAAACTCACTATGGGTGATGAAGAGATGTTTCAGTGGTTAAGATGTTTTTCTAGAGGACTAGAATCAGTTTCTAGCATTCAGATGGTGGCTCAGAGCCATGTGTAACTTCAGTTCCAGTAGGTGCAATACTCTCTCTGGTCTCTGTGAGCACCACACACATGTCTGGCCCACAGATGCACCCTCAAGCAAAACACTCATATGCACAGCAATAAATCCTTAAAAATAAACTCATTATTAAGGTCAAAGAGTAGGAAAGAGTACTTAAAAAAACTCCTTTTCTGAAAAAGAACTGATTTCCAAAACAGTTATGGTCTTCCATGGAAAACATAAAATACCCCTCAGGAGGAGAAAAAAATCACAAAAGTGATACACCCAGGGACAAAAAGCTCAATGTGATTAGTCATTAGGAAATGATAGTAAAAAAAAAAAAAAAAAAAAAAAAAAAAAAAAACAAAAAAAGATAGTACTACCAGCTCAGCAAATGACTTAGTTTAGGAAGACTAAACATTAAATGTTGGCTAGAATATGGAACCACCATTCCTGGTAAAAGTACTAGTCACTTTGAAAAAAGAAATTCTCCAGAAACTTTAAAAAACAAAATTAGCATATATTTAGCCTATCAATATTGTGATCTGAATGGTAGGTGGTCACTCAATGTTAGTGAAATGGATGTAAAACATAACAACTTCATTCCTAAAATCCTCAAACTGCAAATGTACCTCAAATTCACATACCATGACTGTGGAGACACATGTAATACTCTTGTGTAATAAAAACGAAAGAATTATCAGTAAGAGCAACCACATGAATGAAAATTGACAGTGTTTTGTTGACTGGAATATGATTGATGCTGAAAAACAGTGATGTGATGATTTCACTTCTCTGCAAGTTGGAAGATAATGAGAAACGAAGAGATATAAAGTGGATACACAGATATGGTGGATATATAGGTTTGCCATAATTAAAAAATCTAGTTGGTGAACACACTGATCTTCATTGGGAAATATTTTAGCTTTGAATGTTGGAAAAAGTTCACAGTAAATGTATATCCTATCACTAACGGGAGCCCTCCCAACTTTACCATAGTGTGAAATTGATAGGAACTGTACTTAGAGTATTGACATTTGACCATTTCCTGGGCTGGCTTTCATGAGGCTGTGCTGTGGCAGGTGGCCCCAGCCACTCGCAAATGCAAATGTGTGGCTGTTGAGAAATTTGAAGAAAACATAGGTTCTCATGGAATCCAGACTTACCCCAAAGTAAGCCAGCCTTGATCTTCTGATCCTCCTTGCTTTTGATAGCCAAGTACTCAGATTTCAGGCATAAGCTTCCATGAATGGTTTATGTGACCCTGAGGACCAAACCCAGGGCTTTGGGTATTCTAGCCAGGCAGTCCCCCAATGCAGTATATCCCAGCTCAGGAAGCTCATTTTTAACATATGACATTGTGATGGTTGTGTTTATCAACTTGATTGGATCTGGAATCACCTAGGAGATAAGCTGCTGGGGTCACCAATGAGGGTTCTTCATGATGCTTATTCTAAGTGGGAAGACTTGCCCCAAGTGTGGGCAGGCCTTTGGGTGGCAGCCTAGGTAAAAGGAAGTCCTAGGGGAAAAGCTCTTCCTTTGTGCTCATGGCCTTGTATCTGGCAGGTGAGTTCATGTACTTTGTTGTAGTTACTGCTGCTGCTGCTGTTGCTTCTACCGCCTCCTCCTACACGTTCTTTTACTGCTCACATCTGCTTCTTTGCAATTCCAATGTAGACTGAAGACTAGTGGGTCTCCAGGAACACTCCAGGCTTTCAGTGCCCATTTGGGATTGCTGAAGCATCCAGTCTCCTAGACTTAGCAGTCACCAGGTTCTCAACCTGTCTCCAGTATGAAAACTGGCATTGTTAGAATATGCTGACAAAACGGTGTGAGAGACTCTAAGAAATCTCTCTTAAATGTGTGTTCATTTTGTTGGTTCTATTGCTCTAGAGAACCTCAACTAATACAGATACTTTCAAGTTATGATGAATTTATCAGGATGTAATGTCATGGTAACCAGTTCAAGCCTTCTTCATCCTTCCCACTTTCTGACAGCCTCAACCTGACAACCTTCAGTGGACAAGTAGAAGAGGACTGAGCTTGGCTTGCTTATAGAGCTAGTTGTGCAATGCTTATGGTCTCTTCTCTGAGAGAGGCACAGCCGAGAACTCCTGGCATTCCTCCTGGTCCCTCCTGCTGATTCAAACCAAGGCTGAGGCCTGGATGTCTCTGCTAGGTAGTGTCACTGCTGCTGATTTATGTTCGCTATCCTGACTCTACTAAACTGGACTGCTGGTATATCCATGAAGTGTTTGCGAGTGGATTCATCTGCCGGCTGCTAATCTGTGAACTGAACTGCCAATTTCGAGGCAACACAGACAGGGGAGCTGCTCCAAAGGACCTTTCTAAACAGGTCCACACCCTCCCCTGGTATTCTTTCTTTCCCACTAATTCTGATGAGTGATGAGTTAAAGGGAGGTTAAAACTTTTAAGAACCATCATTAAAAATGGGTTTTGAAAAAAATTAAAGTTACATATGGGCACTCCTGATTTAAATCTTTTCCCTTTTCTTTGCTCCCGGGTTTCGTCTGATCCAGTCTGCACCCATTAACTCCTGGCTCTAGTCAGATGCAAGAAGCAGTTTCTGGAACTCCAGTCTTCTGAGATACCTGCTACTCTTGATGCCCTTCAGTTTGAAGTCCTTCTTCATGCAGCACACTTGCCTTTTAAGATGAAGGAAAGACATTTCTCTTATCAGAAAGGGAACAGGAGGGGCATACACAGACCTGGAGCCCTTTAAAGTTCCCACTCTGAATCTGCTATGCAGAGTAAGCCCAGTTCTCTAAGATACTGAGGTTGGTTACATGAATCTAAAAAAAAAAAAAAAAACTATTTTTTTTGAGCAAATTCTTTGCAGGTCTTGGTAAGTAGCTCTATAATCTGGCTTTCCGTGAAAAGAATTTTAACAAATAATGTTTAGCATTGTTTCTCTTCCGTGGCAACCTGGAGAAGACAAGTATCTATTCTCTATAATAATAAGAGCTAATCTATTTCGCTTCACTGTCTCTCATATAGCAAGATGTTTATGAGGTGCAGATGTTTGCAGAGGACTGTTGGAAGTAGAAGTCAGAACCCTAACACAGAAAGGGGCTTTGGAGACCCACTAATCAAAGCCCTTTCCTTTGCAGTGGAGACATCAGGGAAATACAAGTAGCAGAAGAGATTAACTAATTTCTAGTTCAGTGCTCAGAAATTAGTTTGTTTTTTTTTTAATAACCTCACTCTGCCAGGGATATAAGAATTAAAGCCCGGTTTCCCCCCATCTTTCTGCTGGGACTGAACCCATGCTGCACATGGCTTGTGCTGAACCTTTGAGCTGTGAATGACAGAGAGCCGAGTGTCTTCCCAAGAGCCCTGCTGGGGCCTGCTGGCTACCTGAAGCTGACTGCTGATCCTCCTCAAAGCTGCTGCCCGTGCATGAGAGGAGCTGCCCGGCAGAGCCCCATCCGCTCCATGATTCAGTTGAAGGTGGGAAATGAGGTGGCAATGTTGCAGAGAAAAGGATCATTTGTCTGGCAGCCTGGAGGCGCAGGGCTATGGGAGTTCACTCTCTCGGAGTGGGTTAACTTGCAGGCTTTCATGAACTCTGCCTTCATTTAATCCTGGATTGCTTTTGGTTTTGTGTGTTTCATTGCGGAGCTCCTTTGGTGTCCCTTCTACTGAAGAGCAAGGCAGAAGCATCATGCAGAGATACCCAGGGATGTTGGTAGAGTCAGATGGCCGTGGCCAGTGATAGACCAGCCCCTGGGCAAAGGTTTTACCAGTATGATTGCTCCCTTGTTTGTGCTCGGGTCCAGGGCAGTGGTTGCCTTAGGTAGTGTGTTCTCAGGGGAGAAGGAACTGTAACTGTGTGGATTTGTCAGCACAGTGTGGGTAGAGCACCCAGGATAGGGACATTATTGACTTTCTTATTTACATTCTTCTGATATTGTATTTACCTTTGGCAAATGGGAGGGTAGAAAACTTGCCCAGAATGACACTAGTCAAACACAGTAGGACCATTTTTAAAACTATACATGAGTCTTCTTTTCACAAAGCTGAAGCTCCCGGGGACAGTGACAACCTCTCAGTGGACCAAATCAAATCAGCCTTTAATGAAGTGTGATTGTTTATCTCCTGCAGCTCCAGAAAGAGCCACATGGCTACGGCTAATCAGTGGTTGAAATGCTTGTCCAAGCCACATGTGCTGGGAATTCACATGAAAGGAAAAAGGCTTCAAGATACTAATGAAGACTTGTTCCAGTAACATGATCCTCCTTAAACACAGACTCCCTAAACCTGCGTGCGTTTCCACCACTCTGCCACACAAAGTACATCTTATCTGGGCATTCAGGTATTTCAATGTCTCTGTCAGTGACATAGCCTCTGACTCAGGTGGACAGAGCTGGTTTGATATCTTTTCCAAAGATTTGCTGAGGTGTGGGAAGAGTTTATGGAGTCTGGGTGAGAGAAGGATGTTTGAGGGGAAGAGTGTTGGTGTGCTGAGGGTGTGGCTGAGATGGACCAAGGGCAGCTCCCATGGTTGGCCACACACACTCACAGGAAAAGGTTTGAGAAGAGAATTTTACCCTTCCAGATCTATTCTTCACTAGATATAAGTGAGAGGGAAGAGAGGAGTCTGGGGACAACTGCATTATTTTCATCAGTCAGTCACTCTCAGGGTTAGCTAGTAGATCTGAACCTGTCGATCATTCAGTCTACCCATCATTTATGAGGCCTTCATAGCATGAAGTGCACTATATATATATATATATTCTCACTTTTATTTTCCTTTACATATCCTTATTCAACCTGTTGTTAACAACTATTTATGTGATATTAGTAATGAAAAAGGCCAGGAAGCACTCTGTAATGAGAGGGGTTGGGAAGGAAGGGACATTCAACAGAGAAACCATGTATATTATAAAGTCAGGTGGTAAAGCCAAAGAGTAAAATTTGACCTTTACCACTCCCTTCTCAATGTTGGGTTACACTCTCCTTTATGCTTTATATTTTTCCTTTATTCTTTCTTATCTGTTATGCTTTTTTGCTGCTTTTCATCTTACTGATTTCAATTTGTGTGTGTGTGTGTGTGTGTGTGTGTGTGTGTTGTAGTGGTTTGTGTATGTTCAGGTATCTTATATGTGTATGTTAGAGTCTTAAAATATGGGTTTTAAGGTTTCTTAGATTTTTTAATTTTTATTTGTACATGCAGGTGCCTGTAGAGGGAAATCTTAAGAGAGTCTCAGTTCCCTGAAGCTAGAGTTACAGGTGATTGTAAATTCAGCACTTGTGGGGACTAGGAATTGAAATTGTGTTTCTAATGTGTGTTTAAAGAATGAAGACAGTCTCAGAGAATTATTTTGGAGCCTAACACCCTCCTGTAAATCGATAAAAACTTATTTTTTTCTGCCGTTTGTAAGCAATTATTTCCCATTGTAGTTGTTTTTGTTGATTGGCTTCATGTCTCTAAATACCAAATGCTCAGCATGCTCCTTCGTCTTTGGTGGTGTAAACATTACTTAATATGTTCATTTTTCTGTGCACAGGTACACTTCCCTATCCTCTATCCCACCTTTTCCCTAAAGCTGGAGCCTTTGTTTGATTAATAGTTAGCATTTGTGTTCTTACGACTATGCATAAATTCAGAGCAGAACCATAATGAGTCTGCTTCCTTTTTGACACACTGTTTCCTTTTTCTGGAGCTAGCAATGTTTTCTGAGTTGTCATTTCCTGTGAAGTTATTATCAACTCACCTCTGCATCTCCCTATTGTTTAATTCTCCTTTAACATCAAGTTACATCACCTATTCTATGAAGTTTGTGCTGTAGAGGTATTTCCTCTGGTTTCATGGACACTGGTTGCTCTCTTGTCACCATTGTTAACATGGAGTCTTCCTTCACTATTAACTTGGGATTGATTTATCTTTTAACTGTATTGGGCCTCTATTTCTTTGGTCCAATGTTTGTTTAAAAGTTCTTTTACAAGGAGCTAGAGCAATGACTCAGCAGTTAAGTGCTCTTCAAGATGACCTGAGTTCAGTTCCCACACACACCTCAGTTGGCTTCTGACCACCTGTAACTTCAGCTTCAGGAAATCTGACATCATTGCGCACCTGCATCTCTCTTCTTCTCCTTTCTCTCTGTTCTCTCTCTGTCTCTCTGTCTCTCTCTCTGTCTCTGTCTCCTCTCTCTCTCTCTCTCTGTCTGTCTCTCTGTCTCTCTGTCTCTCTCTCTCTCTCTGTCTCTCTGTCTCTCTGTCTCTCTTCTCTCTCTCTCTCTCTCTCACACACACACACATCACACAAAAATCACAACAACACTTCAGCATCTAATTTAGCTCCACATTTTGGTGGAGTATTCCTTAAAGATAGGATATACCAAAACATTTCTCAAAAATGAATGTGTCCTTTATGACTATTGTGTTATAGGGTTGGATATAGGTAACTAGGTTGGAAATTATTTCTGATTTTTTAAACTATTTTCCAGGTTCTGTTTTTGCTTTTGAGATGTTTCATACCATTTTAATTTTTATTCCTTTATTGTTTTCTTTTTTGATGATTAAAAATAATTAGAATCTTGTGATCTGCATGGCACAGACTTTTATTTATTTCAATGTGGGGTGTGTCTTTGGACCGGGGAGGGGGTTTCATGCATTCAGATGCATCAGCTTTTTACCTGTCTTTCCCTATCTTTTTGCAGAATTAATTATTGAAAAGTTAGCCATCTAGTTTCTTATATTTTTGCTTCTGAGTTTTAGCTTTTTTTTCTCTCAACTTTATTTCTTTAGGGAATAAATGGGTCTTCCCATCAACTTTGTCTTTTACCCTTCTGATGAAGATCATTTTCAAAGGTCCCCTGCAGCACTTTCAGTCTCTAGGAGCTTTCTCATTTCTGAATTGGGTTCATGATTCATGACATGATGCCTGCTTTTATGTGTTTAGGACACACACAGTAGTTTGAGGTTTATTTTTCTCCTGCCACGTCTCTTCCACTTAGATTATTTTGTCTATTGGGTTGTATCTGTGCCATTTATGGTAGAAGCTTTGCTCAGATGCCTGGTGACCCTTAGCTGCCAGTTCCTACTAAAAATTAGAACTCCAAAATACAAAAGGCAGATAGAAGTTCTGGGTTTGTTAGCTTGGACAGTGAGCTGGCTGGTTCCATTCCTCGACAATTGCTTACCATGCGTATACTATCATCTCTAGAAAGCCTACTTAACATCAAGTTCTCTCTAAAGAAGCCCCATCTTATCTTCAGCCTGCGTGTTTACTGCCCTACTTGGAACTAAGTGACAGGGAAAGCACAGTGTTCAATATGGAATGATCCCTTATGTGCTCTATTTCAGCACTCTGTGTGTGGAGATTGCCAGCCTGAGACTACCCCTCCTTCCCCATTCCCTCCAACCTCCATCCCGAACCTCAATTATGCTGAAAAGAAGACTTCAAGCCTCTGCCTCCATGAAGACAGTAGTCACCCAGTCCATGAGGAAGGCATGGATTTTTTCTAATGGTTTAACATAACTTAACTGAATTCATCCCTTTTCATCTTTACTTTTGCTAGAAGTAAACGATGTTGCCAGGTTACGTTTTGGGATTCTGGCTGCTTTCTTGTCACTGACTTACAAGTGTGCACACTCAGACCCACTGCTTCAGGTTCACCTTATATATTCTGCATTATGTCCTACTAAATGCAGTAAATACTGTCTCTTTTTTTTCTTATTTGTAAAATACTTCCATGTTACATATATATATATGTTGTATTATATATGATATATATATATATATATATATTTTATTATATGCCATAAGAATGTGATAAGAATAGGAAGTAAATTTTAAAGAAAGCAAGGAGAGGCATATGGAAGGGTTTAAAGAGAAGGAAGGGAAAAAGATAAATATGGTGCTTACAACATAAAATTTGGTACTCAAAAATAAAAATTATAGTAAAATGTATTATTTTCATGTCCAAATAATATTTTATATTTTGAAATTTTCATATAATGTATTTTGACCATATCTGTACCAGCTCCTCCCTTAATTTCTCCTGGATCCTTCCCACTGCTGACTTTGTGTCCTTAAATTATTAATAATTCAAATGCAGAATTCAGTGATGAAGCTAGCTCACTACAATGGACATCACGTTGTTACATATACCCTGCTGAGGCTCAGGGCCCTTCTGAAAGAAGTGGAAAGAGTGTAAGAGCCAAGTGGGAGGACAGAGCAAAGCATGTCTGGACTCAAACCACTGACTCTGCCACAGATGCGGTGACTGCCAGATCAGCCAGCACTATGTATCTGATGGGAGTCCACGAGTTTCATCACTGATGAGTACATGAATTCTTCTCACTGTGGGCTGGAGACTATCAGGTGCTCAGCTGGTGGTAATCCTTGACCCTGAGCACATGCCCTAGTTTAAATGATTTATGAGCGGTGCTGTCCTACTGAAATCATATATTTACCCTGAAGTATAATCTTACTGAAATCATATATTTACCATGAAGTATATCTTACTGAAATCATATATTTACCTAAGTATAATCTAAATCACTCAATGTTTTGGTGAATCAGAGTGTTACATATGGGGAGGGTGATTGTCACAGATGAGTTCAGAGGTCCTCCGGATTCTATGACTTGTCTATTGTCAAGATTCTAGCAACAAGCATGAGGTTCAAATATTTCTGTAATATGTTGTCTTAAAATCTTTAGCATATATACCTAAGACTGGCATAGCTAAGTCATATGGCAGTTCTCTGTTTTGTTTCTTAGGGAACATAATACTGGCTTTTGCAATTGTTGGAACAGTTTATATTCTTAACAAGAGCATATGAAAGTTCTGCTTTCCCTCATATCCTCACCAGCGTTTATTGTTTTTATTTAATGATAGCAATTCTAACTGTGGTGGTAGACTCAGTGTAGCCTTAATTCACATTTCTCTAGATGGTTAAGGCTGTGGTATATGTATATGATGGAGTTTTATTTACCAGTAAAGAAGCATAAAATTATGCCCCTTGCTGAAAAAATGGAAGGGAGTGGAATCATCATATTAAACTGAACAAGCTCAACTCAGAAAGATGAATATCCAATGTTTTATCTGATTTGTGGGTCCTAGATTATCTACATATCCATGTAAACCAATGGGACAGTGTGGGAGGAGACGGGCAGAAGCGAGGAGTGGGGAGTAGGGTAAGGCTATTGGAGGCTAATATGCCGAAGTACAGGAGACACTGAAGATTTTTTATGAGAACCATTATCATGTACAACAGATGAATGCGGTACGATTTTAAATCTTAAGGAAAGTAAATGAGAAGCAAGCATTAAACAATTTGTCCATCTTTAAAAATAAGAGTTTTGTAGCTTAGTCTTCTTATGGGACTCCCAATAGTGGGAGCAGGTGCTGACTTGTTGCCTATATTTGGAACCCTTTCCTCCTACTGAGTTGCCTTGTCCAGCCTTAATATGTGGGGAAGTGCCCCGGATTACTGTAAATTGGTATGTTATGTTTGGTGGATATCCAGGGGAGGCCTGCCTTTTTCTGAAGGGAAACCGAAGAGGAGTGGAAGGGCAGGGTCGGGAGAAGGGACTGGGAAGAGAAACTTTAGTTGAGATGTAAAAAATAATAAATAAATAAATAATAAAAATAAACTAAGATAAAGATGGAAGGAGGAAGAGGCGGGGAGAGTGTAGTAAAACGTGTGTGTGTCAGGGTGCAGATGCACTGTGTCCAGTTTTCAATCTTCAGAGTAAAATAAAAAAACTGAAAAAATTAATTTTTGAAAGTTTCCAGATTAATTTCTGAGTAGCCTTTGGAGTGGCTTGGTTCAGAAGGTGCCTATGAACCTTTGAGGCTCTTTCTGCCTGTAGGTTCAACATTCGCATCCTTTCTCATCATCTTGATGCTGAGATGTGGAGAACTCCGAATAGTTTAAACGAAAGGAACAGATCACCCCCGCCTCCCACCCAAACACAAGCATTGTTAATAATGTCTATATTCTCTTCCTCTACTTTATTCTAGGAGCCTTCCCCCCTCGAGGTATTTTTGCTCATGAAACTGTCTTAGACAAAAAGTAAGTTGTCAGAGAAAACCGCCCACTCTCTTCTCATATCCAGTCTCTCTACCTTGAAGGTGATTGACTCCGGAGTCCTGAATATGAACTTCAGGGTATTGACGTCATACCTCATGTCAGGATGCTTGCCCTGCAGTGCTCTCTCTCCCTTTCATACTCTCCTTCATTTCTTGCCTTCAAGTTCATCCCTACACTCACATTCAATAGGTCAGGGAAAGCCAGGTAGAATATGTGTACTAATTCCTCTCCAAAGCAAGAGGCAGCCACACTTTCACAATTGAAAACAACTAGGTCTGTTTACGAAAGGGATTTTGTTAAAGGCTTAACAGGGGTTTTCTTCCTTTACCCAACTGGAGTGTGTGTTTGTCTGTGTGTGTGTGTGTGTGTGTGTGTGTGTGTGTGTGTGTGTGTATCTGTGGGCGCACATTGTGGGATTAGACGACAGATGCATTGTGGGAACTCATTCTGACTGAACTGAGAACAGGCAGCTGCAGCATTGTGATAGGAGCTTGGAATGCTTCATGGAGCCAAAACTGTCGAAAACTGCTCCTGGGGTCTGGAAGGCGACTGCAAGATGTTGTGTTCCTCTGACAACCACCCAGAAAATAGAACATGTATGGGGGGTGTGGAGGAAGGGAAGATTTGGGGAAAGCTATCAGAAGCCTTCCTGCTTCTCCGTGGATGCCTAACAAATAACTTGTGGAGGGCATCGGCTTTAATCAGGTGAAAGCAGCATAGCTGGAAGCCTGTGACCCAGTCTTGTGAGGGTGACTTTTCTTAGCTTAAGTAGATGAGGAGGCTACACCCTCATCTATGTAAGCCACACTTTATCTGCTTTGTAGTTCTCTTTTCTCAACGGATCGCATGCTTGACTGTCTGCGCCAGGGGTCAGCAAGCATCAGCGAAGGGATAGGTAGTAAATATTTTCAGCTCAGTGGCCCATATAGTCTCTGCTGCAAGTATTCCACGTTGCTGTGGCGGTGAGAAAAGCATCCGTGGTGCCTCGTAAGTGAGTGTGGCTGAGTTCCAGTGTAGTGTCGTTTATAGAAACTGAAAATTAGCTTTCTTATAATTTTACATGCCATGAAATTGTCTTAATCATTTGAATTCTTCCAACCACTTTGAAATGTAAAAAAAACAAAACCCTTCTTTACTCATGGTCTATACAAAAGGAGACCACAGGTGGGGTTTGGCCCCAGACTATGTTTGGTCAAACTCTGATCTGTATCCAAATTGTACTATGTCAGAGAGAAAAGGAATCTGTGGGCCTCCTTCCATTTTCATTTCTTCTCTCTTCTTAGTTCACTGTGTTGATGTGCATGTCAAAGATCTATGCCCAGAAAGTGATCTGTGTGTTATTAAACCCATCAGTGTCACCATAGAGATATGAACCCAGGACTAATGAAGACACTTTGTAACCCAGATCAAGTGCAGCCATGTTTTAAGATTCCCAGGGGTTGCAGTAGATATGAAACCCCCTTTTGGGAAGCACCTTGTGGTTGGCGTTTAGCTCTTGGGAATGGCAATTAAAAACTAAAGTCACTTTTGTAAGTTAGCTGAGACATCTTGCTCAGTAATGATGACTGAGTCAAAAACTAGTGGGAAAATACATTGTGACTAGGCAAATTACAGTAGCAGCTCTGATGTGTTGAGGCAGACTTAGGAAGGACACAGAATTTAAATTAGTCAGAAACATGTTTAGATCATGCCTCCAATGTATGCTAGAAGTGTCATATGATAGATGTCTAGAAAGTGAGGCTGTGAGTACTTCCCTGGCATCGAGGTTGTGAGGGCCAGATGCTCAACACGACATACCTCAAGATATTTAACAGTCATTTTATACCCTCATCAGCCCAAAGAAGCATTTGCCTAAGTCAAACTATAGTTTTAGAATAAACTCTTTAAACAGTAGAATAAGTAAATGAATTATTTTTCATTTTTTTATTTTTATTGGTTATTTTACTTATTTACATTTCAAATGTTACCTCATTCCCAGTTTCCTCTCCACAACTCCCCATCCCCTCTCCTCCCTCTGCCTCTATGAGGGTGCTTCCGTACTCGCCCATCCTCTCCCGCTTCAGCACCCTAGCAATCCCTTACGCTGGGTCATCAAGCCTCCACAGGACCAAGGGCCTCCCCTCCCATTGATGCCAGATAAGGCCATCATTTGCTACCTATCCACTGGTCCCCCCATGTGTAATCTTTGTTTGGTGGTTTAGTTCCTGGGAGCTCTCGGGGGTCTGGTTGGTTGATATTGTTATTCTTCCTATGGGTTGCAATCCCCTTCAGCTCCTTCACTCCTTCCCCTAACTCCTACCCCTAACTCCTCCATTGGGGTCCCTGTGCTCAGTCAGATGGTTGACTGTGAGCATCCGTATCTGTATTGGTTCTGCTCTGGCAGAGCCTCTCAGGGGACAACTATACTAGGCTCCTGTCAGCAAGCACTTCTTGACATCAGCAATAGGTCTGGGTTTGATGTCTGCAGATGGGATGGATTCCTAGGTGGGGCAGTCTCTAGAAGACCTTTCCTTCAGTCTCTGCTCCACCCTTTGTCCCTGCAGTTCCTTTGAACAGGAGGAATTCGGATTAATACTTCTGAGGTAGGTGGGTGGCCCCATTCCTCAACCGAAGGCCATGCCTATCCACTGCATATGGACTCTACAGGTTCTATCTCCCCTTTGTTGGATATTTTGGCTGTTGGGTCCTGGGAACCCCTTGGGTCCCTGGCATCTGGGAGTTTCTAGTGGCTTCCTCCAGTCCCCCCAATTAATTCACACTTTCTTTCAAAATCCTGACCCTCTGTACTTCTCCCCCATCTCCTCCTGCATCTAAACTGACCCCCCTTTTTCCCTCCCCCTCCTCCCAGATCCCTTGATCCCTTTACATCCTGAGATTGTTTTCTTTTCCCTTCTGAGTAGGACTGTAGCATCCACACTTTGGTTGTGGTCTTTCTTCTTCTTGGGTTTCATATGGTTTGTGAGTTATATTGTGGGTATTCTGAGCTTTTTTGATCATGGGTGCTCATGGATCAGCAGGATTAACATAGTAAAAATGACTATCTTACCAAAAGCAAGCTACACATTCAATGCAATCCCCATCAAAATTCCAATGCAATTCTTCACAAAGAAAGAAAAATTATCAAATTTATCTGGAATAACAAAAACCCCAGGATAGCACAAACAATGCTCGACAATAAAAGAACTTCTGGGGAAAATCACCATTCCTGACCTCAAGCTATACTACAGGGCAATAGTGATAAAAACTGTATGGTATTGGTACAGAGATAGGCAGGTAGATCAATGGAATAGAATTAAAGACCTAGAAATGAATCTACACACCTATGGTCACTTGATCTTTGGCAAAGAAGCCAAAACTTCCCAGTGGAAAAAAGACAGCTTTTCAACAAATGGTCTAGTTCAACTGGCATTGGCATATAGAAGAATTCAAATTGATCCATTCTTATCTCCCTGTACAAAGCTCAAGTCCAAGTGCATCAAGAAGCTCCACATAAAACCAGATAGGTTGAATCTAATAGAAGAGAAAGTGGGAAAGAACCTCGAACACATTGGCACAGGGGAAAATTTCCTGAACAGAAAACCAATGGCTCATGCTCTAAAATCAACTATTGACAAATAGGACCTCATAAAATTGCAAAGCTTCTGTAAAGCAAAGGACACTGTCAATAGGACAAAATGGCAATCAACAGATTTGGAAAAGATCTTTACCAATCCTACATCCAGTAAAGGCTAATATCAATATATACAAAGAACTCAAGAAGTTAGACTCCAGAGAACCAAATAACCCTATTAAAATGGGGTATAGAGCTAAACAGGGAATTCTCAACTGAGGAATCTCAAATAGCTGAGAAGAACTTAAAGAAATGCTTCTTAGTCATCCTTAGTCATCATGGATGCAAATTAAAATGACCCTGAAATTCCACCTTACACCAATCAGAATGGCTAAGATCAAAAACTTCAAGTAACAGTAGATGCTGGAGAGGATATGGAGAAAGAGGAACACTCCTCCATTGCTGGTGGGATTGCAAGCTGGTACAACCACTGTGGAAATCAATCTGGTGGTTCCTCAGAAAGTTGGGCATAGCATTACCTGAGGACCCAGGTATACCACTCCTGGGCATATATCCAAAAGATGCTCCAACACATAACAAGGGCACATGCTCAACTATGTTCATAGCAGCCTTATCTATAATAGCCAGAAGCTGGAAACAACCCAGATGTTCCCTCAACAGAGGAATGGATACAGAAAATGTAGTACATTTACACAATGGAAGTACTACTCAGCTATTAAAAACAACTTCATGAAATTTGCAGGCAAATAACACACATGGTATGCACTACTGATAAGTGGATATTAGCCAAAAAAGAGTCATTTTACTGTTTGAAATACATGTCTTCTTTGACTTAGGGAACGTTGAACTTCTCCACAGGAAAATCATACTAGAAACATCATGTCTCCATAGTAATTATCAGCATTTAAAAGATTGCAATTTGTCCATCACTTCTTCAACAAACAGCTAAATTTTACATTATTATTCCTTCTTCTGCCAAGATTCTTCAAAGTACTAACAACCGTAAGCATCCCCTCATGTTTGAGGTTATGTAAGAAGTATTATTCTATGTACAGCATATTGGAGTTTATTTTAAAAGTATTTCTCCAATATGAAATGTAAATTCCTTATACAACATCTGTAAAACACAGAAAAGATCTAGAAAAGTATTTTTTTCATCTGGACACATCCCAGGGTAACTTCTGCTAAATCACTGTGCCTGCTTTGATGTACACCATCCTCCATTCTGATTCATCTTCTCTGCACCCATGAGTGATATGTGTTTGTCTAAGTGTGTACATGTGCAACACATAAGTATGGCATATTAAATGGCATCTGCTTATCATTAGCAATAATGAATGTGTATTATCACTTAGAAGTTGAAAAGTACTTATTTACTTATTCACTTTTCATTCCCAGCATCAGTACCCCCTCCCATTTTCCCTCACACAGTTCCTCCCCATTCTTCTCTCCTTTCTCTTCTGAGAATGGACAGGCCCTCCCTGGTATCGCTTGACCTTAACACATCATAGTACATCCTCTCCCACTGAGGCCAGACAAGGAAACCCAGTTAAGGGAATGGGATCCACAGGCAAGCAACAGATTCAGGGACAGCCCCAACTACAATTGTTGGGAGACCCTCATGAAGACCAAGCTGCACATCTGCTACATATGTGTAGGGGGCCTAAGCCTAGCTCAAGCTTGCTTTCTGGTTGGGTGGTTCAGTCCTGAGAGCCCTAAGGTTCCAGGTTAACTGATACTGTTGGTTTTCCTGTGGAGTCCCTGTAATCTTTGGGTTTCTCAGTCCTTCTCCCAACTCTTACACAAGATTCTCCAAGCTCCATCTAATGTTTGGATATGGGTCTCTGTATCTGTTTCCATTGGCTGCTGGGTAGAGTCTCTTAAAGGAGAATCATTCTACTCTCCTGCTTGCAAGCATAACAGAGTGTGATTAATAGTATCAGGGATGATTCTTGCCCATGGGATGGGTCTCAATTTGAACCAATTATAGCTCGAGCACAAAGATCAACAATTAATAAATGGGGTTTCATGAAACTGAAAAGCTTCTGAAAGGCAAAAGACACTATCAATAGGACAAAATGGCAGCCTACAGATTGGGAAAAGATCTTCACCATCCCTACATCTGAAAAGGGGTAATATCCAAAATATATAAAGAACTCAAGAAGTTAGATACCAACAACCTAAATAACCTATTTGAAAAATGGGGCACAGAGCTAAACAGAAATCTCAACAGAGGAATCTTTAATGACTGGGAGCACTTAAAGAAATGTTCAATATCCTTAGTCATCAGGGAAATGCAAATCAAAACAACTTTGAGATTCCATCTTACTCATCAGAATGACTAGCATCAAAAACTCAAGTGACAGCACATGCTGGTGAAGATGTGGAGCAAGGGGAACCCTCTTCCACTGCTGGTGGAACAACCACGCTGGAAATCAATTTGGTGTTTTCTCACAAAACTGGGAATAGTTCTACATCAAGATCCAGCTGTACTACTCCTGGCATATACCCAAAGATGTTCTATCATCCCATTAGGGAACTTGCTCAACAATGTTTCATAGCAGCTTTATCATAATAGCTGGAAACTGGAAAGGATCCAGATGCACCTCAACTGAAGAATGGTCCAGAAAATGTGGCTCATTACACAATGGAATACTACTAGGCTATTAAAAAAACAAAGGCAATCATGAATTTTGCAGGCAAAAGGTGGTACTAGAAAATATCATTCTGAGTAAAGTAATCAAGACAAAAAAATAACATGTTAATATGCATGGCATTTATTTAATTACAAGTGATATTAGCCATAAAGTATGGTTTAATAACTCTACAACTCCACTGACACAAAGAAGTCAAATAACAAGGTCCAAGGAAGGAGGAGGTGCTTGAATCTTTCTCTGAAGGAACATAAAATAGATATTGGAGGTGGATGGAAGGAAGGAACTGGGTGGGAGAAGGGATGGGGAAAGAAATGGGGTGAGGGAGTTAAAGAATAGGTCTAGGGAAAGCAGCAGAGAGAATGGAAATTGGCTGTGGGTGGAAGGCACATCTCCAGGACAGGCCTCAGGCATTCTACAGGGTGACTCTAGCTGAAACTCCTAGTAGTGGAGGAGATGGAGCCTGAAGTGGCCACCTCCTGTAGCCAGGCAGGCTTCCCAGTGGAGGGATAAAGACAGCAACCCACCCACCAAACTTTTGACTCAAAATGTGTTCTGCTACAGGATTCACAAAAACAAAGATAGAGCAGAGGTGGAAGGAATGGCCAATAAATCTCTTTATGACTTGTGTTTGATTCAATAATATTTTGTTACAAGTGTTTGTGTCTATGCTCATGAGACTCTAATCTGTTTGGTTTTCTTATTAGGGAAACACTGGTTTATTAGGGTGAGTTAGAAAATATTTCTTCTGTTTTTTTCTTCTAGGCAGAGCTGTAGAGATTGTAATTTATCTATTATGTGTTTGATAAAATTCACCAGTAGCCAGTTTGTGCTCAATTTTGGACCCATACTCCTTTTGTATAGTCTCCTAATCTCATGGAAGATTATTAGTTTCATGATAATAAATTGGGAGAAAATCCTTTTGTCTCTTCTCTCATTGTAATCATGGCTTGAGTTGCTCCTAATTTTCAGGTTATACATTTGTACTTCACTCCAACTGGTCAATTTCTGCAATGCTTATTTTATTTCTCAAGTTCATCCCAAACAAATTTAACTTTCATAGCAGATAACCACTCTCTTAAATTTACTTATTGTAGGGGTTCTTTTCTGGCATTATTTGGCCACTTTTTCCCCCACTTATGGCTCTGTGTTTCTATTTCGTGGAACCGTTTCTTTTATATTGCATTCATTTTTCAAACATTACTTTGTACCTTTATTCCCTCCTCTGATAAAGTAGAATCACTAACATAATAGGATTTAAAATTAAATTGCAAGCTCTGCTCAGCATACAACAAAACCTATTACTTTTTTATTTTCTGTAGCAGTTCTGCTCTTTATGGACCATGACCTCCACAGCTAATTGGGCAAGGTATGTGGTGAAAGGGCTAGAGTGCCTACAGATGCTCCTAGTTAATAGTACCTCCCCTGCGTCCAGCTTGGAGACGCTATTCCAGGAGACATGACACATTTTTTGCAAAAATGCTCAGTGTTATGTTCCTCCCCAGTTCTGTCTCGCAAGTCTTTAAAGCCTTAGAGAACAGAAAAGTTGGATCCCTAAGCTGTGCTGTGGATGTGTACTGGTATCTCCTGTAGAAGGGGGTGGTGGTGGATAAAGTCTAGTTCAACTGGACTGAGGTCCATGGGGAAACAACAGGGCTTATCTGCAGCTTGTGTGCATTGGGTGCTAGTGTCTGCTAGTGGAGTTCTAGTCATTTGTCTCAGATTTGAAGATCCTTACACAGAAACCTCTTTGTTGTGATAAAGGCTCTGTGACCCATAGGCATGATTGGAAGTCCACTTGCTTCCCAAGGTCTCACAGAGAGACTTTGTTTTCCTTGAGCTATTCTTGGGTACATGGCCCCAGGCTCATGTCTCTGTCATATCTTTGATATTTCTAATCCACTTCTTATATGAGACATGCTCTGATGACAAGTGAGTGTTGGCTTTTAAAACAAAGTGTCACCATAGGGAAAAATGCATAGTTCTGCCTTATTTACAATATCAATTATACAAACAGCCTAGGCTGTAGTAACAGATAAATATGCACAGAAAATGTATCTACATACTGGAGTATTACTACAGCACAAAGAAAAAGAAATTGTGTCATTTGCAGGATGATGGATGGAACTGGGAATAGGAATATTAAATGAAATAAACCAAACTTGGACGGATATCATATTTTCTCTCCTGTGTGGAGTCAAGTTGACATGAATCTTTACATTTCCAAGAAAAAAAAATACACATGAAAGTAGAAGGGAGCATATTCGGGAAGAAGACAAGAACCGGAGTAAATATGGTGGGTGAGACAAGAGAAGACAATGACATTTGTGAATATGATCATAACACATTATAGGCATGTTTTAAATGCAGAAGAGCCCCATTATTTTGTACAATATATGTAACAGTAAGAAAAATTTAACATTTTTAGCATATGTACTTCAGTATTTATTGCAGCAATATTTATATTAGCTAAGTTATAAAACCAACATAGTTGTCTGTCAAAGAGAGAAGGACAAAGAACATAGAATTTTATTCATACATAAAGAACATAACTATGCTATCTGCTTGGAAATGGCCCCAACTGGAGATTATGATATAAATTGAATTAAGTCAGGATCAGACAGAATACCATGTTTTCTTTCATGTATGGATCCTAGATTTTATATCATTATATAAAATTACATCTGTATATATGACATGAAAGTAGAAGCAGCTGTCTAGGAGAATGAAGGGGAGTAATTGGAGG
Organism: Mastomys natalensis; assembly: GCA_021653895.1. NCBI lineage: Eukaryota > Metazoa > Chordata > Mammalia > Rodentia > Muridae > Mastomys > Mastomys natalensis. The sequence continues at coordinate 155,326 of JAJTUV010002262.1, read as the reverse complement.
AGGATGGAGAGAAAAGGGTCAGACTCAGGTGGTATGAGAAAAAATGGGTTCAAAGATGTAATACATATATAAAAATGTCTTATGTTCTACCACTGTATACAATGGGAATATGTCAGTAAAAGAAGATAAAAGACCTTATATCTTCCAGTCTATCAAAAAATATGAGCAGAAAGTTCCACTGCTCTGGAGTTCCCCAATAGGGTTGGATTTGTCGGCACAGTCTCCTCTGCTATTTTTGTTTCAAGGGACGGACAGGTTGCCATGTCTGTTCATAGACTCGCTCTTCTCGCTCAGATGAGCTATCTTTTGGTCCTAGTACTTCCCCACTTCCTCTGTGGGATGTGAATTTCTCTTTATATGTACATCATTCGCTCCCTAGGGTCTTCTTACTATAAAAATCTGTAAATTTGACCTCAACATTGTATGAGTCCAACTCTTATTCATACTTTGCATTTGATTGGACTAGTAAGAATAATCTTCTTCTTTTTGAATTCCAAAATTTTTTGCACTCTTGATAGAGGTTGATTTTCAACCAAAGTATAGTTTTTGCTAATTAACTCTCTGACTCTCAGTCTCAAGAGAATCAATGGTATGGTTGATCATCCATGTGGCAGCAAGTTTCATGGCATTTAAAAATACATCTGCTACTTCCAAGTATATCTGGTCACTGGCCATTTGGAATCTTTGGAGATGTCAATGTTCTGTGAAAACAGTCAGGGAAATTTGACTTTCCCAAAGGTTGAGAGCTTTGGCTGGAAAATCAACAGAGAAGGCTTAACAGTTCCGAAGGGAGAAAGAGGGGGATCCCCCGGGTTGGTGTGACTCACACTCTGTAAAATTACAAAGTCATTCAAAGTAATTACAAAATAAGAACATTTACAGCTTCTTTTCTGTTCCTCAATACAGAAACAGAGGACCTAGATGGCAGTGACTCAAGTGTCTTGGGAGCAGCATCCAGCACACAGAAGGATCTGGAGGAGGGAAAAGCATAAACTCCCATAAGGTCCTGACTTCCTAAAAGACTGCCAGTGGATAGAAAGACTTTGGCTTGATTTCCCAGAATTAAGAACCACAAATTGAGTAATGATTTTCACAGCTCAGTGGCTTCATCTCAACTGGTGATGCTGAAAGCTGTCTCTTACTCCACTATTTAAGAGATAACATGCAATTTCTTTTAAAAAGACCCAGGCTTTGTTTACTCAAGGTACTTAATTTATGGGTTTTTACTTAGTTGGTGTTCCCACTTCCCAAGCAACTGTCTCTGCCTGAGCTCTGTGGACAGACACATAACCTAGTTGAAGGTAACTCAAAATGTGGCATGGCAGTACTAAAAGTGCATGGGTGATTATAATTCAAATGTTAGTATGTTCAATGTGGCATTTCTGTGCATGAGTATGGTGAACACCAATCGTATTTAATCTTATATGATCCCCCTCCCCAATTTCACCATTTCCAGTCTCTAATAACCACTAGTTTACTTTCATCTTGACCTTTTCCTTTTGGCTTCCATACATAAGAGAGAACTCACAATTTTCTTTTGTGTCTGGCTTATTTTACTTAACATAATAATCTTCAGTTCCATGTTCTCACACGTTACAGGATTTCATTATGTTATGGGTTGAGACTCAATTGTGTATGTCTACTACATTTCCTTTATCCATGCATCAACTCATGACTACATAGGCTGATTCCATATCTTAGCTGTTGAGCACCACTCTGGTTTGCTACGAGCATTCACATTGGATAGCGAGATCAGGTGGGAAGGAGAATACGGTTATATGGTAGATCTGTTTTTTAGTATTCTGTTCTAGTTGATATTCCTATTAGGAGTGTATATGAATTTCTTTTGTTCCTCATCCTTACCAGCTTTTGTAATTTTTATAATAGTCATTCTACCTGGAGGGAGAAGATAATTTTGATTTGCATAATCATTAATAATATTGGGCATTTTTCATACATTTGTTGGAAGTTCCTATTTTATTTTAGAAGTTTCTGACAATGATTGGCACTTCTTAAAAATGTTTTTCTTTTTCAGGTGCAACTAAATTTGACATTATGTGGTCCAGTTGAGTGGCAGTTTTGTCGCTGAGTCCTTGAAGACCTAAACTCACGGAGCATACTACTTAATGCTACATCCTTCCTAAAGGTGACTTGCGTTTTTAAAAGTCCTTATCAGTTTCTTCCTTTTGTCCTTCAGGAAGAGGGGAATGCCAGTAATGAATAGGTTCAGGGCATGTTATGTACCAGATGTCAACTTAAGGATGAGCATAGGAGCTGTCCAGGGATCTTTTATGAATCACATTGGCTAGGTTGTAGTCACTTGACCACACCTTGCATCCAGAAAATCAAATGACCAAGTGAAAATTTCTTTCTGTTTTTATGGAAAAGGGATGACAGACTTGGGATGGGAAGTGGGCATTCAACAAACCTTGCTGAAGTCAAAACTTATCTTTTTCTGTATTTCTTGTTATCCTAGTTATTTTTTTAAATTTCATTTTTATTGGATATTTTATTTATTTACATTTCAGATGCCATCCCCTTTCCCCATTTCCCTTCCCTAGAACCCTGTATCCCATTCCCCTTCCTCCTTTTTGCTTTTGTACCATTTGACTTACATGCAAGTATTAAGGTCAGTTCTAGGTTGAGGACTAGCAATACAATAGATGCAAATAGTCAAGGAATAAGCAAGACAATAAACACAAATACTCAAAAAGACAGGCAAGGCAATAAACAAAATTCCTTGAACACTTCCATGATCACTGTTTCTAAGGGCTTATCAGGATGACCAAAATATCTGAGCCAACTTCCCTGTCCTAGCCCAAAGTCATTTTCATGTCTGAAGCCTACTTCTTTGTTCTAGCCTAATATTTAGATTCCTGCCCGAAATTACTTCTTTGTTCTAGTCTAAGATTTAGATCCTGCCTGAAATTACTAAAATATTTTTGTTTTATGTATTTGAGTGTTTTTCTTGTATGTATGTTTTTGTACCACGTGCATGTGCATGCTTTGCATCTGTGGAGTTCAGAAGAGTGCATCAGATACCACGAAACTGGAATGCCAGATGGTTATGAGCCACCATGTGGGTGGTGGGAACTACACAGAGGTTCTTTACAAGAGTAATGACCATCTTTAACTACTGAGCCATGGCTCCAGCCTGTCCTAGTTGATTTTACTGTCAATGGGACACAATAAGAGTCACCTGGGAAGAGAGTGTCTTGGGAGCTGTCCATATCAAATGGACCTGTAGCCATGTATATGTGGGGAATTACCTTGATTGATAACTGATAAGGGAAGACTCAGCACATGGTGGGTGTAACTACCCATGAGCAGGTGGTCTTGAATTGTAGAAGAAATCTGGCTGTGCACAAACCAGAGAGAGTGAGCCACTGAGCAGGATTCTTCTGTGGTTTCATCTTTAATTTATTTCCAGGTCCATGCCCTGACTTCCTTCAGTGATAGGCTGTTACTTGGAAAGCGGACTGGGAAAAAAAAAAACCCAACACCCTTTCTCCTTTCTTTCAAGTTGCTTTGGGTCAGTGTTTTATTACAGCAACAAAAGTTAAAAGAACCCTTAGAATTTATTCAACATCTAGACATGCATGTTTCTTTGCTTATTTGTTTTGAGACAGGGCTTTCCTCTATAGCATGAGCTTAGTTGTATTTGTGATTCTGCCTCAGCCACTCAGGTGCTGGGATTACATGTTTGTGCCATCATGTTTGCTTGACCACAAATGTCTGCATAAAAGCAAATACATTTTTGTTTTTTGGTTTTTTTTATAAAATGTTTTTATAAGGTATCATGCCTGAGTGAGGTTTCTGACCTACTTGGTTTGAAAATGAATTACTTATTCGGTATGATATTTTTTATGTACATTAATGTTATTAAAGTTACATTAATGTTACTCTTTGAAGTTATATTCTCTCCCAAACTACCTGCTTCTCATTTGACATGCTAGTGCGATGTTCCGTGGCTTGAAGAAAGGCTGGTACTAAAATCAATCTTGCAAGCCCTTCACACAGAAGCAGCAGCAGCCCTGCAGTGAACAATGACACCTGCAATAGTTAGGTCTGCAATGACACTGCTGGAGTGTAGCAGTGCTCAGAGCCAGGACTGATTGACCCAGAGGGATTTAGGTCACAGGTGTTTGGTTTGGTGCCTCTTCTCCACAGTTCTACTAGGACACTCTCTCATAAAATGGAACCCTGCCTTGAGCAGGCAATGGAGTTGAACAACAAACATAAAATGAGACTTATCCCCAAACTCCTTTAGTGCTTCTAAACTATAAACAATAGCACATTTGCCCAAGGCAAAACTCCATTATCTGTTACTTTCATTTGGATCCATAGTGGAATTTGACCAGAATAAAAGGATCCTTATCCGTTCAATAAAATCCTGAGGGATTTCATGTACTAGATGAATTCTAAAAATTGGAAGATGATTGTAATGAGGCAGCTAGTCCTTTGCCATTTTAGTTGCTGGCCCAGTTGATGTTCTTTTTCTCTGCTATAAACTACATGTCTCAGTCTGCCTTGCCAACTGGTTACATTGAACTAATAAAAGGAAATCAATGGTGGACAAGCTTTAGTATTTCTAATCCACACCTGGGCTGCAGGTGGTATGTCTGTTAATGGCTGTGTCTGCTCAGTGGTTTCAGATAAACTAGAAGCCATCACCTATGCTCCAGATATACTTACCATGGCTTTAATTCCCTTCCTGTTACCCCAGACTCATACCCTCCACCTGCAGAGACATACTTCGCTCATCAATGACATGCTTACAATTTCAGAATTATTTTTTTAATATGTTTGTTAATAATTGTCATAATTAAGTGGCGCACAGAGCTCCTAGCAGAATGTCACAAACAAACACAAGCAGACCTTTAGGTACCTTGATCATTCTTCTAATAATGACTATTCTTGTGCTGAAACAAAGTCCCAGGTAGGCATAAGTTGTTTGACTTTTGGAAATAAAACGACTGTAAGATTTGACAAGTAAATTTTGGACTGGGTGTTGATTGAGCCATCTATCAAGTCATAAGCTTGTCTACATCATCAACCTTATGTTGTCAAGTGGGAAGGGTAAACATGAGAACAGATTCTAGAACTTTAAAAGGATAGATGTCAGGTACAAAGAAAAGAGTCTTAGATACCCAGGGCATCTGCTTCTTTAGATTTATCACGTTCACTCTGCATTTCTCTTGTGCCAAATGGAGATCATCCTGTGAGTACTGGATAGAGGGGAAGAAACTTGGAGGAAGTGAATCAGTGGGTTTGATGACAAGTTGGTCTCTGGCTGTATGACACTGCTGAAGAGTGATGACAGGAATTTTCCAAGTGAGGTGTTCTGGCAATATGTCTGGCTACCTACTTCATAAGAAAGGAAGTATGAGCATAAGTGTGTGGGGGCACCAACTTGTGGTAGTAGTGCCGTAATATAAGTCTAGGGCTGGACTTAACTACAAGATGGGTAGAAAAAAGCGTGGATAGGAAGAATGTGGACAGAATCCATGGAAAGGGCACAATATGAATATAGTCACCACATGGTATGGTTACCAAAGGTCTTTTGGTGACCTAGGCATTCTCAATTATTGGGGAAGAAAAGGAAGTCTCTTCTAGGAATACAGCCTCTTTTGAACTTCCTCAAAGCATAAACAAAAGTATACATAACAGTAGTAATAAAAAGCCATTTATAAGTTCAATTAGATGTGCTGCATGACTCTCACCGAAGTTAGTTTGGCTGCTAACTGTTAAAACTCCAGTGTGTGTGGTGTTAATATTAAGAAATATTTCCTCCTGTTATACTCATGAGCTCACTGCAGCTGTGATCACTTGCACAGGATTGGCCCAGGCACCGCTTCATCAAGTATAAGGAAGGGGTATGGGGCCTCAGCCTTCACTGACAGAGGGAGTGAGAATAAAGAATGAGGTGAAAATGCCCAAACCCACTAAATGTGGTGCTACCATTTGCAGTGTCTATGGGACATAACATTAAGGTCCTTCTGAAGGAGCAACCCCATTCCCAATAGACTGGAGTTTTTATTGGCCTCCAATCTGTCAGGTTGCTGTAGACTTGTATCCCTTCACTCAGATCTCCTCATCTCCCCTTCCTTGTAGCCCCTGACAACCTCTGCTTCTATGATTGACTTTAATGTGGATTCTACACATGAGTGAGGCTGGGAACTATGTCTTTCTCTTGCCAGCCTCATTCATGCTGTTCCAGATGGCAAGGTACAGCTTTAGGGTTATCATTGCTGTGACGAAACACCGTGGCCAAAAGCAACTTGGGAAAGAAAAAGTTTATTTTGCTTACAGTTCCATATAATAGTTCATTTTCAAGAGTGGTGAGGCCAGGAACTCAAACAGGGCAGGAATCTGGTTGCAAGAACTGATGCAGAAGCCATAGGGGGACACTGCTTACTGGCTTGATCTCCATGGCTGGCACTGCCTGTTTTCATATAGAACTAGGACCACCAATCCAGGGGTGCTGGTGCTCACAATGGGCAGTGGGGCCCTCCCCCATGAATGACTAATTGAGAAACTGTCCTACAGGCTTGTTTATATTCTGTTCTTATGGAGACATCATCTCAGTTGAGACTCCTCTCTAGTGACTCGAGATTGTGTCAAGTAGACATAAAACTAGCCAGTAAACAGGAATCCTTCTTTTTCAAAGCAGAACATTGGATATATTTCACACTTCCTCATCCATTCATGCATCCGGGGACACTTAGCCCGTTTGGGTACTTTGGGTGTGCAGTGAAACATGGTGCTGAAGTGCCGAAGTGGACATGGGAGTGCAGAGATGTCTTAGCAACATTGGCTTTGATTCTTCAGACATGACCCCAGAGAGCTGGATCATATGGTAGTTCTAGTTCTAACGTTTTGAGGAACTCCTTTATTATTTTCATGATTCCTGCAGTAATTTACATCCAACAGTGTACAAATTACCTTTTTGACTGCCCCCCACCTTTGTTCACATTTATCATCTCTTGTCTTTTGAAGAAGGCTGCTCTCACAGGAGTAAAGTAGATCTCATTATTGTGTGGATAGACATTTTCATGAAGATACATCATGTTTGGAGTTTTCCCATACACCCACTGGCTGTTGGTATGTTACTTTCTGATAAAAGTCTATTCATCTCTTTCATTTTTGAATTTGGTTGCTTTCCTGCTGCTGGGTTATTTGAATTCTTCATGTGTTTTGGTCAAATGTGTGAAAAAAAAAAAACATGTTTCTATAAAAAAATTGCCTCCTCACTCTCTTGACTATTTTCTTTGCTGTGACAAAATATTTGTTTGCTACAATCCTATATGCTTAATTTTTCTTTTAAAAATCTGTGTCTTTGAGACTCATGTCCAAAAACTTTATCAAGACCAATATAAAGATGCATAGAGCTGGAGAGATGGCTCAGCTGTTAAGAGCTATTATCACTCTTGCAGAGGACTTGGGTTTGATTCCCAGCATTCACTTAGCATTTTACAAACATCTGGAACTCTAGATCCAGGGTTTAGATTCTGTCCTCTGCTGGCTCCTACATTCATATGGTGCACAGACATACACTTAGGTGCAGACACACACACACACACACACACACACACACACACACACACACATAAAACAGATAGATGTATTTTAAAAATAAACAAATACTTTAAAATATACAAATAAGCTTTTACTTTGTTTTTTCTAATACTCCTATAATTTCATATCAGAACTTTAAGCCTTAAGTATATTTGTTTTACATTTATATTTTTGTGAGAGAAGGGTCTGTTTCCATTTTCTGTATGTGTCTATGCAGTTTTCTTCACACAATATGTTAATGAAGAACAATCCTAGAACCTGCGGTGAAGACTACTATATCAAGAGACTACTATAACACTCTGCTTCTTGTTACTTCTTGATGGATATTGTGTGTGTTTGTGTTTTGTGTGTATGTGTATGGGTGTGTGTATAAATGGGTTTGTGGGTTTATGTGGGTATGTGTGTATGTGTGTGTGTGTGAGAGAGAGAGAGAGAGAGTGAGAAAGAGAGAGAGAGTGGGTATATGGGAACACATGTAGTATGGGTGTGTGTATGTGAGTATGTATATGGGTGTATGTGTGTATGGATGTGTGTGTGGCTGTGTGTGTGAGTGGGTATATGGGTGCATATATGTATGGATGTTTATATATATATATATATATATATATATATATATATATATATCTGTATGTATGTATGTATGTATGTATGGGTGTATAAGTGTATGTGTGTGTGTATGAGTGAGTATATGGGTGCATGTGTGTATATGTGTGTATGTATGTACGGGTATATGTGTGTATGGGTGTGTATATATATGAGTAGGTATATGGGTATATCTGTGTATCACTCTCTGGGTGTTTGTGTGTATAAAATATATGTTTGTATCTTCACACATATTTTCTAGTAAGTTTATATACATCTTAAATTACATATTTTCAAATTGCACATGATTATGCATTATAATAATCATTTTATAAATGAATAAAATGAGGCTGAGAAAAAGCAATAAATTGCCTAAGGTCAGATGGCAAATAATTATCAGAGATAAAATTCAGATCAATTGCTATTCAAGTCCTTGTTCTCCCTGTCATAACTGTAATTTTGCTACTGTTATGAATTGTAATGTAAGTATTTGATATGTGACCCTGTGGGGGTTATGACTCACAGGATGACAGCCACTTCTCTAGAGAAAGATTCACTGCCTTTAGCTTAAGGGCAGTGCTCAAAGAGACTACTACTAATATTTCATGGATAAGAAAAGACTTTGAAGAAAAAATGTAAATGAAACTAGCAAACAGAACATTCTGACAGTGCTTTAAAATATATATGTGTGAGGATAAAATGACTGTTTAGATTGAAATTTCCATCATTTCATCATTCTTATATGATTTTGGAAAAGGCCACTAATAAAGAAAGGATCCATTCATGTCGAAACGAGAGGGTGGGATTCCTGTGCACAAGCACATCTGATATTCATTTCTTTTTATCCCATGCTTTTAGTAGATTTTCCCAACAAGCAGAGCTACCCGACCTTAAAAATGTAGTTATTTATAAGAATTTAAGGTGGTTGAGTGCTTGCCCGGCACTCATGAAGCCTGGAGTTTGGTTCCAAGCGACACAAAGGTCTTATAGGCACTCACGTTCTATAAGGGAACACGCAGAGATTCTAAGCTAGTAACAGTGATGATAACCCACTAGATCAGTGGGTCACAACCATCCTAATGTTGTGACCTAACAGTTTGGCTACTGTTATGAATTGGAAATATTTGATATGTGACCCTGTGGGGGTCATGACTCACAGGATGAAGGCCACTAGAGAAAGAATCACTATCTCTAGTTTAAGGGCAATAGTCAAAGAGACTACAACTAACATTTCATGAGTTGTTCTCTAAGTTACTAGTAGAGGTGTCCTGCTGTTTGACCTTGTGACATGATATGGTCACTTATGAAATTGATGCTTGAGAACTGCACAGCTGAGCTACCAAAACAATTATGAAAACTCATAATATTTTAAATAAGTTCATGAGTGTTTGTTGGATTACTGTCACGGTTATCCCGGGTTACATGCGGTGGATTGGACACCCTAAGATGGTTCAGGAAGAAAATGTTGAGTAACTTCACTTAGGCTAAGAGATCTTGGTTGTTAGCTAAAAGTAAAAACACTGAAATCAGACATACTGAACAGGACTTTGCTATCATTTATATGTCTGTGTGCCTACCAAATACTTGATACTTGAGCACCAATATGGTGGTATTAGGGAGTGTGGCCTTAGGGAGATGGTTCAGTCAAGAGGGTGGAGACTGTGCAAATGGAATTAAGTGCTGCAATAAAAGAAACCCAAGAGAGCTAGTTGTCCCTTCTTATTATGTGAGAATACAATGAGAAGGCCCACTGGCAAGTCACAAGATGACTCTTGCTAAATACCACACCTAATGTCACTCAGTCCTTGACTCTCTTGCATTAACTACAACGGAAAACAAATCTGTGCCATTTATGAACTACTCAGTTTATAAATTTTTCTTATAGTAATCCAAAAGAACTAATAGAAACTCCATAACACGTTTCAGTAGCAACACAAGCTCTCTACTTACATTTCTCTACTCAGTCTAGCAACTACATTATATATGTATATATATTATTTATATTTACATATATTAAATATTTATATGTAAAATATTTATATGTAAATATGTATACATTAAATATAGATTGTTTCTGTTATGTTTTTCTTTTTAACTGGCTGTGGGTAGTATCCAGAGAACCTACTTTCAGAAATACCCATATAATGACATTCTATCTTGGTTAATGGATATACATGAACTTGGGCTTTGTCTCATGAAGATGAGGTGAACTGTTACTGATTCTATAGGTGATAATTGCTTGTAGTAAGAAGGAAGCATTTATGAACTTCTCTGTTCTGGGTGTACATAGCCAGTGCATGTACTCATTCCAGGCAGGGTCGGAGTATGAGAAATACAGACTTGGTTGTATGTTCAGTTTTGTGTGATTTCCCTAATTCCACATTTTCATGATCTCCTTTGAGCCCTGGGCATGACAATTTATTCTAAGGTTTGATGTGTCTGATATTACTTGGATCTTACACTTGCTCTTCTAATAATCTGAAAGCTTGAATAGAGATACATAGACACATTCTCATGTCCCATTATGAAGGTGATGCTGTAGAAAGCATGATTCTGGTTCTGGTTCCCAGAGATGCTGACATTTCTGTTTCAGTCCTTTTCTAAACTTCAATTATCTTGCTCTATTTTTAATAGCCTGCTCAAGAAATACATGTTTGTTTGTTTTTTTTTAAGAGTGGGAGAAAATAATGTCTAGTTTTAGATGAAGCAGAATCAAAGAGTGGCAATTGAAACACATGGTCTGTTGACAAGCTGTGCTCATTCATAGGAAGAAGAGCAAAGGATTCACCAGGGCATATTTCAGACAATGCTGGTATATATTATTCCTTTCTTGTCTTCCTCATTGTTCCTATGCTTCCTTCCCTGAAACATTAATTTCCTAACTTGTATATTCATGTTGCTAAAAATTAATATATAACAATAATTTAAGCCAATAGAGAGTGTGCATGTATGTTCATGTCTATGTGTCCATGTGTCTGTGTGTTTGTGGTTGTACATGTATGTGGACACAAATGCCAGAGAGTCAGCATTAGAGATTTTCAATTGTTTCTGCATCTTAATTTTTGAGTCTTTCTTAAAGCTCATCAATTGGCTTGACTTTAAGGTCACCAAAGCCAAGAATTCTTCTGTCTTCACCACCCCAGCACTGAGATTACAGGCATGTGCTCAATGCTTTGGATCTAAGCTCAGGTCTCATGTTTGCACACCAAGTGGCTAATTTACCAATGAAACTGTCTCCCCAACCTGGAGATTACTTTTTAATTTGCGGACAAGAAATAGAGGTTCGTTCCAGGTGGCTACCCATGGATATTGTTGATCGAGTACTTTCTATCATTCTGCCCTATTATGCTGAGCATGTGGATCTCATCCTTACTCCACTGAAACATCTGTCAGAGCTCTAGGCTTCAAAGCAGCATGGCAGCCATAAGGGAGATGAAAAGTGAACAGTGCTATCAACAGCTTTCTGCTGTTTCTCATCTGTTTCATGGCTGCTTTTACCATTAAAGGCCTTGTAGTTTAAAATTTTAGATAGATATTTAAAAAGAAAAGATTGTTGAAAAAGTGCTGAATGAACTATTTTCTGTAGTCTTTCAGATGATCAATTATAATGATATTTTTGGCTATCTTTTAGTCTATCTCTGTATCTCTGTCATAAAATTGGGTCCAGATTCACCTGTTGTTGTTGTTGTTGTGGTTGTGGTGGTGCTTCTTCTTCTTCTTCCTCCTCCTCCTCTTTCTCTTTTTCCTCCCTACTCCTTATCCTCTCCCTCATACTTTCTTCCTTCCTTTTTCCTTCCTTCCTTCCTTCTTCCCCTCCCTCCTCTTTTTCTTCTCCTCCTCCTGTTTCCCCTCCTCTTCCTCCTTCTCCTCCTCTTCCTCTCTCTTCTTCTTTTCTCCTCCTTCTTCCTCCTCTTCCTCTTCTTTCTTCTTTTCCTGAGACACGGTTTCTCTGTGTAGCTCTGGTTGTCCTGGAACTCACTATGTAGACCAGGCTGACCTCAAACTCACAGATATTCTTTTGCCTCTGCCTCTCAAGTGCTGAGCTTAAAGGCATGCACCACCACCAGGCAGATCCACCCCTTCTTATATTTATACATGTGTACAAACCTTCTCCTTTAATTTTCTCTTTATTTCTTTTATTTTATTGCATATTATACTTATTTACATTTTCGATGTTATCTCCTTTCCCCATTCCCTCCCCAGGAACTCCATATCCCATTCCCCTTCCCGGTGCTTCTATGAGCATGTGCTTCACACATCCACCCACTCCCCCTCCCTGCCTTCGAGGTCCCCCATACTGGTGATCTTCAGAATTACTCAAAGACTTGACCTCTTGAGGAAAAAGTTTTCCCCTCACGTGGGACAGGGGCGGCAATGTTTTTTCAAAGCCTTAGCAGCTTCCTCACCAGGATACTGAATACATTCTGAGTACACATGCTGAGATACTAGATAATAATAAAAAATATTACTCATATCAAACAGGGTGTTCCAATGCTCTCATATCAGAAAGGCATGGGAGATTCTCATTTGCCAGGGTCTCCAAACCACTGTAAACTACAGGCTCATGGGTAGAACTCTGCTCTCTACCTCTGAGGTTAACTCATTTATATATACTTTTACAAACAAGGCCAACTTTGAGAAGCCCATTGTTGTGGCCATTTATACAGATATCTCTATGTATCATTTAATAGTGATCATTGTAGCTGCAACTTCCCCTTCCACAGCTACTGCTCATGACAGGCTGTACATTATGTTTCTCCCAGCAAAACTTTTTTTTTGCAAATCAGTTCACAGCAGTTTCCCATTGGCCAGAATCCAAGCCTTTAGCAACAAGAAAGCCAGCATTCCTACCACATTCTAGCCTAGAATCTGAATTCCTTATGAATTTCTAACATATACAATGCTCTTTTAAAACCAATGGTTCCATTTTTCCAAAGGTCATAAGCTGGTGATTACATAAATGGTTTTACTAAAGCAAGAGAGAGGAGAAATAACCTTTTTTGTGGTAGCTACATCTATCCCTCAGTATGCCTTCTGAGATAAAAATTACTTGCTCGGGTTAGAGATTCGAGGCTTCAGGTAGTTAGGGGACACATTAGGCTTGGGACTAGTGATGATTAATCTCGTTCTCAGCTTGACTAGATCTGGAAATATACCTCTGGGTGGGAATGGGTAACTGAAGGAGGAAAGTTCTCCCTAGAGTGGGTAGCTCTTTCCACTGGTGACTGCCTCATTAGAAAGAAGTCTTAGGAAAGCAGTGTTGCTTTGGCCTGTTTGTCTTCGCTCCTTGCCTCTGGATATGTCAATGCTATTGCTGTGTTCATCTTTTGCTAACTATGAAATGCTGCGTCTTTAGCTTTCCAGTGTTGACTAAAGATCAGTAGCTGCCCAGGAGTCTTCTAGGCTTTCAGTGCCAGATTGGAGTTGGTAATGAATTAAGCTTTATGGAATGAGCAGCTACTCGGTCCTCAGTCTCTCCAGCATAGATGTCATTGTTGGATTGCCCTGGCTGTATCTTATGAGCCAGTTGAATGACACCTTTTGCAACAAATATTCATTCTGTAAGTTTGTTCTTTTAGGGAATGTGGATTGACTCAGACTGGGAATGCAAATCCCTGTGTATTTTGGGCTTGCCTCTGATGACTCTGTTTTCAGCTCTCCTAGTCCTGTGTGTTTGATCCTTAGATCCAGTACATTTCTCTTACACCAGCAGCTTCTCTGTTGCAAACAGTAACACTTCCTCCTCTCTTTCAGTCACTTCTAACTGACTCTCTAACAATAAGTGCTTAGGGTTGTGAAAATTTGGTCTATTCTTGGGCTATGGAGCATTCACAAAAGGGACCAATCATGACTGCCCTCTGAAAGACCCAACAAGCAACTGAAAGAGTCAGATGCAGATATTTACACCCAAAGGACAGAAGCTGCTGATCCCTGTGGTTGAATTGGGGAATGGCTGGAGGAGGCTGAGGAAGAGAGTGACCATGTAGGAGGACTAACAGTCTCAATTAGCCTGGACCCCCAAGATCTCTCAAACACTGGACTTCCAACCACGCAGCATATACCAGCTTATATGAGGCCCTCAACATATATATATATATATAGCAGAGGACTGCCTGGTCTGGGTTCAGTCAGAGAAGATGCACCTAACCCTCAAGATACTGGAGGCCCCAGGGAGTTTAGAGGTCTGGTAGGATAGGGAGTGGGGAGTGGGAGGTGGGGACATCCTTGTCAGGGGCGGGAGGAGGTATAGGATGTGGAACAATCAGTGGGTGGACTGTGAGGGGAATGGGGTCTGGAGTGTAAATAAATAAATAAATAAATAAATAAATAAATAAATAAATGATTTTTAAAAATGGTCTATTCTTGTGTAATGTAAAGAATAGTGGTTTGCTGGCTCTTAAAATGTTTGGTCCCTTTTTATTTTAATAATAATAGATCTTTTATTTTAATGAATGTATAATAAAATCACATGTATTATTTGTATGCAGAACTAGTAATAAATGATAGCTATATGTTGCTTATGCATATGTAAACTTATGCAGATTCCTTCCATTCTCCTAGCATTTGTTTCATAGTTGAATCCATGTGTGATTGAATCAGTATGCTTAAATAGTATATATGTAAATGTATGCTAGTTAAATTACTAGCTATTCTCTCTGACCTCGGCCTGTACAGTTTTGGCTTTGGCTTCCTATAGTGCTACTTGAATTTTCCCACTTTAGGAATTTTTTTCTCTTTTTCATATTTGGCTCTCTAGGTCAGTGGTTCTCTATGCTGTGACCCTATAATAGAGCACCTTATGTGTGGTGACTTGACCCCCCAACCATAAAATTATTTTCATTGCTACTTAATAACTGTAATTGTACTATTGTTATGAATCATAATCTAAATATCTGTTTTTCAATGTTCTTATGCAACCCCTATGAAAGGATCTTTCAACCCCCAAAGGGTCTAGACCTTTGTTATATAAGGGGTATGGTTGGGACAGTATCATCTTCCAGAAACGGACTGAAATGCAAATTCCAAGCTCCACTAAGCCAAGGTAATCTGTGTTCTCTAAAACATTCTCTAGGGTTACTGTGCATATCAATGCTTGAAAGTCACTTTTGAAAGTACAGTCACAAGTCAGATCTGGCCAGGCACTTGCAGTTACATTTGAAATGGTTATGCAAGTACTTATTCTGTGCATTCTCCTCTAGGCCTTGTCACAGGGCAATGCAATCCTTTCAGAAGTCTGCTAGCCTTTGTTCTAGTACATATACCTCACAAAACTGAAATTCTAGGTAGAGTTTCAAAATGATTTATTTATTTTACTTCATGTGAATGAGTGGACATGTCTCTGTGTACAACATCTGCATGCCTAAAGCCCTTAGATACTAGGAGAGGGAGTCGAGTCCTCTGAAAATAGAATTGCAGACACTTGTGTACCACCATGTGGGTAGTAGGAACCACATCTGGGTCTTTGCAAGAATAACAAGTGCTCTTAACTGCTGAGAATCTCTCAGGATTCTATTTAAACAACAACAACAATAAGAACAACAAACCTGTATTGTTTTACCCATATTTCACAAGAAGGGGCACAATTCAGTCATGCCTCTTCATTTTTTTGTGTGTGCATTTGTGCATTCTCTCTCTCTCTCTCTCTCTCTCTCTCTCTCTCTCTCTCTCTCTCTCTCTCTCTTTTTCTCAATGTGTGTGTGGGTGTTTAAAGTGACATTCATGACTTTACACATGAAGATTCCTGCATTTTGTGCATGCGTAAATATATGATTCTGTCCTTGGCTCAGAGCTTCTGGAAGACAGATCAAAGTGAGGCTTGCTAGGAAGAATGACTTGAATAGAAATACTTATGTGATTGGCTGAAAGAGAGCTCTTAGAAGAACCTGTAAGAGAGGAATGGGAGCAACAGATGCTGTGTCTGCCCTGGACTTAATCCCCAGATGTTTCCATGCCTAGTGCTGGAATGGGAACAGAAACAGAATTGTTCTACCTCATGGCCAGAACCTGGGGTTTTAGGACTAGTATTTTAGTCCTTGGCCTGGTATTCACTGGGGATAGCATTCCTTGCCAGCTTATCTGAAGAAGGATTCTTGATTGGCAGAAAATGTCCCCAAGATTTTGGCAGCCATCACTCCAGCAGCTGGTTGGGCAGGCTACTGGTGGGTATTCATGTCAGGGCTTTAATCTCTGTGTTCTTGGTCTCTAGAAAAATCCTTAGCAACTGGGAATCAAGAAGTTAATATTTTACATAGGCAAGCTTCATTCTGGTTTTATTTGATTGCTGTGGTAAAATATTCTGACCAACAGTAAACTAAGGAGGAAAAGGTTATCTGGCTTACACTTCCAGGTCACAGTCCGTTGAGTTCCTGGAAGTCAGAACAGGAACTAAAGCAGAAACTAGAACACAGAAACCATGGAGGAATACTGACTCTGGGCTTGCTTTCTGGCTCACTTACAGATTCATGTTTAGCTATGTTTTTTTTTTTTACACAAGTCAAGACCTGCCTGCCTAGGGATAGTGCTCCCCACCAGGGGCCTTTCTACATCAATTTCTAGATCAGTTATGATCTGTAGTAGTCATAACAATCTCCTCCATCTCCAGACATGCCCCATCTTATCTAGGCAGTTCTCAATCCCAGCTTTCTTCTTAGATGACTCTAGGCATTTTCTTTCTTCTAAGTTGACATTAAAGCTAACTAGGATGCACATCTTCCCAATATAGGTCTTCCTTGTTAATTAAAATAGACTGCTTTCATTGTCTTTTTAAGTGTTCATCCAATTAATAAAGCAAATCATCTTGGTAGTTAGGGTAACAAGTCTAAATAGAGATCCAGATGAAGATAATTCACATACTGCCTGAGCTGTAATAGACAACCATAAATGTTAGTTTATTCTCATTTAAGATTAAGTATGCTATCCATATTTTATTATGGAGAGTATCAACTTTCCTGTTTATAGCTTCTAACAAATGCAAATGAGCCAAGAGTCATTTTTGCTGTTATTATCTAAGTGGTTGCTCTACTTGAGCTATTTGAGGCTAAGAAAGATGACCATCCTCAGAATCCTCAGAATAAGGAGGTATCATGATGCTCTAATATGAGATACTAATCTGAGATCTAATAATGATATGACATTAGAAAGTATAGAATACAACAGTGAATATATTGTCTATGTTGTAAATAATGATTGCTCTAGGGTAGTTCATACCTCTTATAAGGTAGGCAATGGGCTAGGTGTCAACTATACTGTTGTCAATACTCAAAATACTCCTAGACAATGGTAGATCCATAGCAGGTAAGGCACATGACTAACACAACTAAAAAATGGTGCAACAAGTATGTATTTTATGTTTAAATATAATTTAAAGGTAGTCAAAGTTCTACAAACATTTCACATAAAAATTTGTTATTTTAAATTTTTGAGTTATATGTGAAAACACCATCCCTTTTTTAATTTGTAAGATTTCCAAATGTTTTAATTAATTAAGCATTTATTTGTGTGTGTGTGTGTGTGTGTGTGTGTGTGTGTGTATGCACATATGCCAATTCACCTGTGCAGAAGTCAGGGCAATTGAGTTATCCAGTTCTCTTCTTCCATTAGGTGAGACTGCATAGAACTAGCAAGTCCCTGGAATAAAACCCAAGCCATCAGACTTGGAGTAGCCACCTTTAAATACTGAGCTATCCCACTGCCTAATCTCACACCTCCTTACCATCAGATATTCTTTATCTCAACTTTAGAAGTAAGAAAACAACTATCTAGAGACAGTATGAAGAACCATGGAATATCAGAAGACAGAAAGATGGTAACAAAGGAGTTGGGGGCTGGAGGAGTAGGAGGAAGATGATAGCATTCAGATGAGGAAGGATTTCCCTTTGCCTACCATTCACAGACTTGTACCTAGCCCCAGGCTGCTGCTGTCACTAGAGGACAGTTCTGAATAGACTGATGGGGTGACACTGTAGCCATGTCTGGAGGTCCCTTGAGCTGCTGGACTCTAGGATGATCCTAGCAAAGCCCATTAGCCATTTCTAGAAACTGCCACTCTTTTGGCATCAGACACCAGAGGCCTCTTACTTCTCCCAAGCATTCCTTTCTCTACTTAGTTTCTTCCTATTGGAACAATGGAGTAGAAAGACATCACTTAGGAGATCCTGAAAAATGCATCTTCATAGACTGAGACCAGTGAGCAGAATAAAGAAGAGTGGGTATGTCTTGTAGAGTTGAGAGTCAAACAGCCAGAACACCTGTATAGCTCAGAAGAAATGAGGGTGGGCTACACGCCTCTGTATGCATGTGTTCAATGTGAAGCAATGCTAGTCTATAACCTCATTTTGAACATTCACGTTTCATGGGACTGAAAACTGCTCATTTTTCTCTGATTCTGGATCTTTATTAAACTTTAGATATGATCTTTCATGGGAGGAAAGAAATTTTCATACATGGGTGAAGCTATGAAAACTGGCACTGGTGCTGCTTCTCAGCATTGGAACCCTGCTGGTATCATCTGCTGCTGCACATCATGACATTTTTTTTCAAGTCCCAGAAAGAGTGTGTTTTAAACTGAAATAGCTTATTTCTACTTGCTGTTATTCGGTAGTAATTTTAAAAACACATTTATAGCTGTGGGGCCATGGAATATTTTCATTGTTGATACTCATTCTCTTATGGCCATTTATCAAATATCACTGAATTAGAGTGTATTGGATCAGATAATATAAAGTTCTCATTAATTGGGAACTTGCACATGTGTGTGCATTCATGCTCATGTTGAATGCCTGTGAATGTATAGGTGGCCCACCCCATTCTTATTCATGTGAACAGTAGACTAGAGCCATATATCAAATGCCTTCCCCTATCTCTCTCCAACTTGATGCCTTGAAAAGAGTGTCACTGAACTAGAAGCTTGCTGTGGAGGCTAGGCTGGATGGGCAGCAAGCTCCCAAGAAACACCTCTCTTCCATTTCCAGTGCTAGGGCAACAGGCATGTTTAGCCATGCTTGGCTTCTTAATATTGCTTCTAGGGATTAGCACTCAGGTTCTTCTGCTTGCAGACCAAGCGTTCTTACTCACTGAGCCATCTTCTCGTGCCCTTATCCTATCAATGTAATTTAAACCAAGATGTTTTACATAGGTATCCTAATAAATCATCTCTGAGGAAAAAATTTAGATTGTGTTTTTTATTTTCTTACTAGAGATGCCTACTCTGAATTTTTAACTTTGGAGTTGTATTAGGATTCTCTAGAGCAGTGGCTCTCAACCTTCCTAATGCTACAGACTTTTCAAAAGTTCCTCATGTCATGGTGACCACCCAACTATAAAATTAGGTTTTTTTTTATTACTACTTCATAACTGTAGTTTTGCTACTATTATGGATCATAATGTAAATATCTGTGTTTCTCTATGGTTTCTCAGACATTTTTATCTGGACAACCAGATACGGAGGTCCTTTGAGCTGCTGGACTCTGCAGGAAGGTATAACTCACACTAGGTAAGCTTTTCTATCTTCGGCCAGTTCTTCATAGAAACAGCCTCACAGACCCACTGAGAGGCATGCCTTAGTGGACTGTACATCTCAACACAACAATCAATATTAACTATCATAGCAGTCAAAGACAAAATAGTATATGAAGAAGAATAGATATTCTGGAATGACTGTAGAGTTGGTTCTATATTCTTCCTCATCTGTAGCATTGGTCCTCTGTTTCTTCACCAAAGCAGCAATGGTAGTGACTTCATCAAGAAAGCAGAACTATTAAAAAAGACATCACATGATTTAAAAAGATAGATAGGAAATAATCAAGCCTGGCATCACACAATGATTGGAAGTGACAAGCAGCGAAGGGTAATGGAGAGTTGACTCCCTAAAGCAGGGACATCAGCATATTCTCTGGCAAGAAAGTGTCACATAGGATTAACTGCAAGACATCCTTGTCTATTTCATATCCTTATTTATGGAATAAGTACTATTCAATACCTACTGAGTCAATGAAGAATCCACAGCAAGACATTTAAGGCCATTAAATAGCAGATATCATCTTGGTTACTCTAATCTTATATACCACTGCAACAACAGTTCTTATTAGCTATAGTTACAAATTATTTGATTAACAGCACAATTAATTTTAATTAAATAGAATATTACATAGACCTACAAAAACCACATTGAACTCAATTGGCAGGCTAAACATTGTGGAGGACACAGGGCTTGATTGTTTTGTCCTTGCACTGTGACCACTGAGCATCTCTTCTTCGGTTTGGTCAAATGTCTTTGCCTTTATCTACTTCTATCATACTATTAATTACCTGTCTTAGTTGAGGTTTCCATTATTGTGAAGAGACACCATGACCAAGGCAGTTCTTACAAAAGCAAACATTTACTTGAGGGTGGCTTACAGTTTCAGAGGTTCAGTCCATTATTATTATTGTGGGAAGGATGGTATCATGCAGGCAGACACGGTCCTGGGAAAGCCAAGAGTTCTACATCTTGATCTGCAAGCAGATAGGAGGAGTGTCTCAAAGCCTACCTCACAGTGACACATTTTCTCCAACAAGGCCACACCTACTCCAACAAGGCTATACCTACTCCAATAAGTCCACATCTCATAATAGTGACACTTTGCATGAGCCAACCATACACAAACCACCACACTACCTTAAATGTTTTGTTGTTGTGGCTTAGAACACTATTTTTCTGTGGTGCCTTTTGTGAGAATCTGTCCCCCACCAAACTCCCTCTTTTAGCAAGCTCTTCATTGTTTTATGAACCAAAAGGCAGCCTAGATCTCCTGTGTTACTGAAGGCTGTGTTCAGAGGTTTCCTTTCCACATCAGAAACTGCCTTGTATCCTCTTTTCTTACACGTAAGAAGTATTCTGTGATTCAATTACTTTTAAAGAAGAGGATGCTTATGTTTACATAAGTGTTTGATAGTTCTCTTTCAATCAGTTAAGACTTTCCAAGTTTGTTTCTCTATTTTACCATGTGGAATGACTTACTTCTTATTTTGACCCCACTCAAATGTCATATCTGTCATAAAGCAAGTCTTCAATCTTCCCAGATGGAAGTGTGTCCATTCCTCTGAATTCCCAAATAACATACTTCCTGACCCTTTGAAGTCACTAGGCTCCTGTTACACAACCACATTTGTGTCTTACATTCTACATGATATTTCTTAAACAAAGGTTTGCAGTAAAGGGATATAAGGCTATCTATAGAGTCTTCAGTAGATACAAATGTTGTTTCAACCCTTGGCTGACACAAAATGAAGGGCCAGACTTCACATTTTAGTTTCTTCATTGTTAACTGAGGCTGATATTGTCTCCTTCCATGGCTTTTTGTTGAAGTTCAATATCCATAAAACTGAAGTAACTAAAAATACTGAGTGTTCGCAATGTAAGTTCCTTCTTCAAGATTCAACTCTGTGGCTTTCACAAAACCTACAGTTTTTTTTTGTTGGTGTTTTTTTTTTTTTTTTTTAATGACGTCTAGCCACGATGAATGTTTATTTGTTAGCTGAACTGAATTAGGCTAAGGGATTTACTATCCCAGTAGATATATAATGAGAGTTATGTAAATGTCTTTTTACAGGAAAAGTAGAGACTATCAAAGTTTATTTGAAAAGAAGTTGGAAGTATGATTTAATTAATTTTCCTTTGGGCAGCTTTCATAGTGCTGGAAGATGCTCGGAAATTGCCGCGAATGAAATGAAAGTGATCATCAGTCTTACCCAGCTGTGAACTACAATAATGATTAGCTTGGCAAGAAATGCCTGCTGGTACAATTGTGGCACAAAGGGTTTGTAGTGACTCATCACTTTCTGATTGGATTTAAGGCCTGTTCCCACATGGATGGGAGAGGGAACATGGTGGTACTGTGGTTGGGCTCAAGAATCTGTGGCTAGCTATATCATTAGCACCAGGGGAGAACCTACCAGTATTCTCCAAAATTTGAATACTAGTACAATAACTTCTAATGACTAACCACTATCCCAATAGAACAGTGCATTCCTCATCCTCATCAGGGAAGCAGTTTCTTGTATTACATGACAATCAGCATAGAGAACACAACTGGCCAATGTGCAGAAAATAACAGACTATAGATAGAATGTCTCTATCACATCCCCTACTCTCAAAGCCATGAACCATCATAGAAGAGAGAATGGAAAGATTGTAAGAGCAAAAAGTGGTAGACGACTCTAAGGAAAAGGAGTTTTCTGGACACAAACAGGATAGTTGCACATATGAACTCAAAGTTGTTGTGATAGCATGTATCAGACAAAGTCCCAGAATAAAGTGGGAAGGTGTGCAGAAGATACAACCCCTAGCTGAAGAATTACTGGCAGTTGATAGCTGCTGGGAGAGTGAGATCCCTGGCAGCTTGATCATGCTCTAGGGAATGGACCTCTGCTCAATAATATTTGGGTAGCACAAATTGAATTTGATGACAGGTTTAAAAAAATAACCCCTCTCCCCAAGCAACGGGCAAAGAGACATCTTGGTGGTGGTGTTCTTATATCAGTCAGGGGCAGAGCAGATGGCAGTTCTTTGTTCATCCTAGCTTGATGTCTGGCTTGGTGGCTGAAGCTGTTTTATGCCTAGGTCACATAAAATCAAATCAAGCCAAATCACATCCAGGTAACACAGTGAGAGAGAAGGGAGATAAGCAGAGAGATGCAGACCACCATGCCATTCACAAATCTGCACTCAGGCACACACAGATGGGCCATAGGCACCTGCTTGGTGTGACGACATGCAGCACGGGCTGAGGATGTCACCCGGGGACCTCCTAGCTCCATGGCCAGCTTGCATTGGGATCCACCACAATGTGCAAGTATGGGGTAGACAGATGGGAAACAAAGAGAAGTGTAACAGCTTGAGCATTATGAAGACGGATGGAACTGGAAACTCGAGGGTGGAGAGAGGAAGCCTGCTGTAAGTGACCAACCCTTCCTTCTAGGGCAATGTTGATATCCCAGCCTAGCTACCACTGAGGGCCATGTCTGTGGCTTATATTACCACTAGAGAACATGGGGCTGTCCCTAGCTATAGTAGCCACCTAGGTCCACATGGACATCAAGGGGCTGTGAAGAACTGGCCCTCCCTCTCACTGACTTTGGTGCTTTGGAGAGCTGGCCCCACCCTTTGCTGATGACAGCACTCAGGAGAACGGGCCCTGCACTTCACCTAGGGCAGCACGGTAGAGCTGGCCCTGGTGGTGGAGGTGGGGGTGAGCTGTCCCAAAGGCATGAGTGTAGAAGAGTTGACTCTGGCATTTGGGAAAGCTGCCCAGGGTCAGGGTCATGGTCATGGGAGAGCTAGCCCTGTCTCTCACTAGCTTGGAGAGCGGACCCTGCACCTCTCCTAGACTGCACAGTTGGTAGAGAGGGAGCACAGATTTAAAGGCAAGAGCACTAGAGCGCTGCCTCCACCACTCCTCTGTCATGAGGTGATATGGGTTTGGGGGTGATGCCCTCTCCAGCTCACCCCTCACCATCTGAAGCAGTTGGAGAGCTGGCCCTGGGGTCATGAGAGTTGCTGAGTTGTTCCTATCCCTCACTAGCTACAGCAGTTGCCAGAGTAAGCTCTGCACCTCACCTAGGTAGCACAGTAGAGTTGGCCTTGGTGGAGGGGCACAGGTGATCCAGCCCCAAGGGCTAGAGTATGCAAGAGCTGGCCTTGCCACTCATCTGCTGTGCGGTGATGTGGGTGCAGGCGTGATGCCCTCTTCCCTCTCCCTGTGGTAGTTGGGAGAATTAGCCTCTAGGGCATGAGAACTGGAGAGCTAACCATCCAGCCCTCCACTGGCTATAGCACTCAGGAGAGTGGGTCCTGCACCTTGATTGGGCAATGCAGTGGAGAAGGTCTGATGACTAAATCGTGGGTGAGCTAGCCCTGAGGATGTGAGACCAAGAGAGGTGGCCTATACCCTTACAGACTGCAGCACTTGGGAAAGTGGTCCCCACACATGATGTCAGTTTCATTATAGTGCAACTGTTCTCTTTCTTCTTGGCTACCATTAATCTCTCATTGCCCTGAACTGATTCATTAAACTTTATCTTCAGGATGTAGGTATGGGTGGTTAGAGTCTAAGATGGCTCATTGCTGTCAGAGGTTTCAGTCACCTGCTGGGGGTCTCGAAATGGTTTTCACACAGATAAAGACTTTTCAAAGGTACATTTTATAATTATATTTCTCATTATTCACTAGGAAAATTCCAAGGTTAATGCTCTTTGCCATAGAGTTTGAGAGACATAGAACCAGGCTACAGGCCCTAGAGGCTAAAAGAAAAATAATTTCTTTCCTTTTTCCATTTGAGACTGGGTACTTAGAGCCAAATAGAAAATGATCTGCAACCTTTCAATCATGACTGTGTGCCAAATACCACTGGTTACCTCCCAGGTACTTTCAAGTACATACAATCCTGCTAATGAGGAGCTTATGCTTTTGTATTTGATTCAAACAGAGTTATTCTCTATTAGCCACTTAATGAACAGTTCTCCGTAAGTGACCCCAAAGGTGGGCATTACCTGGACAGATTTACCCTATCTCACATTTGGATCTTGCTAGCTCTCAAAGGTAGCATTTTAGGAAAGCTGCGTGGGTTGTCTCTCGTGGACTGACCTGCATTAACCACATTTAGAGACAGATGAGTCAATATTGGTGTGAATTTGTTAGTTTGCCTTGAGCATTTTTTTCATCAAGTGGGATACACTGTATAAATTGGCTTGCTAACAAAACCCAGCCCTTGCAGGCTGATCTATAGAGAAAACTGACTTAGAATTAGAAAGCTTATAAAAATCAGGGAATAATTACTAAACTGATGTTAGGAGAGTACCCTCAGTACCTATCCTTGGCTCATCCTCCTTTCTTCCTCCTCTGTCCACATGACAGAGACTTTCTGAAAAACAACAAACAAACAAACAAACAAACAAACAAAAAAACCAACCCAATGTGTGAGGCTCTGTGACAAAGGATTCTGGAACAAGATTTCCTATTTTTCATTCACAGACTTTCTGTTTCCTAACCATGTGACAGGGGGGAAGCTGTTTAATTGCTCAAGGCTGTAGAACTCTCTAACGTAACAGCATCTGTCCTAACCAGATTAAAGGAGCAGCAGCATGCAGGTGGCTTAAGAGAGTAGACGTTACTGACACTTGATGACCCTGGTCCAGCCCAAGAGTATGAGACTGTAAGTTTGCCCTCTGCCTTTTGCACACTGGGAGACTAGGGACTTCAAAATGGCTAACCTTCTTGCCTTAGGCTGCACTTAGTTAATGACAGAGCTTCATCAGGACTGAAGAGTGAAATCTATTGTTTGCTTTAGAAGTTAGATGTTGGCACCCTGGAGGAAGAAAAAAAGTATAATAGGGATGTGAGTTCTCATTTTCCTTAAAAAAAAATAATAATAATAATAATGCCTACGCTCTAAGCAATAGAGGGTGGACTCTATTTGTTCTGCTTATCATCAACTTTTTTGTCATTTTCCATATTTATCTTCTGTAATTTGGACCTTCCTCAAATGATGCCCTAACAAATCAGATCAATTTTCCCCGAAATGTGTTTTTAAAAAGAAATTACAGCCATCCTAGACTCATGTTCTTGGGGAGGAAGCAGTGTGCTTGGCAATTTCCATTGCTTCTGGTTGTGATGAGATTGGATTTCAGGCAGTCATCTTCAAGCTATGCCCTAATTAAGATGAACAGATATTGTTAGCTGGCCTGTTTAATCAGTTCCCCATCTGGCATAATCATGTTTATGAGAGGGCTCTGCTTTTGCTCAGCTTGGCTGTAGTTAAAACAACACAGCAAGGCAATTGTATCTCATAAGAATCAGGCCAACTTTTTTGTTGCCCCAATTCTACCTGGACAACATTTCAAACCTGTAGATTAATGATACGGAGCACTGCTGTAGCCTATATGCATCCATCCATCCATCTGCCCATCCTTCCCTTCATCCTCCCATGCACTCACCCACTCATCCATGCTTCCTTTTGCTCATTCTATTTAATAAACTCCCAGAGCTCTCATATTAACTGGGCTCCCTATGACTCAGCATAAGATATGAAAAAGAGACCACTCCTGCTCGGTGTGATATTAGTAGAATGGAAACATTCCTAGAACATGTGGATTTAAAAAGTTAAGACTGATTTTTTTGTTTGTTTGTTTGTTTTAGAGTCTTAAAACTTGCTGCAGGCTGGAGAGATGGTTCAATGGTTCAGAGCACTGACTGCTCTTCCAAAGGTTCTGAGTTCAAATCCTAGCAACCACAGGGTGGCTCACAACCATCTATAATGAGATCTGATGACTTCTTCAGGTGTGTCTGAAGGCAGCAGCTACAGTGTACTTGTATAAAGTAAATAAGTCTTAAAAAAATTTAGCCTCAGTTACATAGGAATTTTCAGGCCAACCAGGGCTATATGAAAGTCCATTTCAAATAAATAAATAAACAGAAAAATAAATAAAAAATTTAAAAAAACTTGCTGCATTGAAATAATTGTTCATGCAGTTCTGTATTCTGTCTCTGATAATGATGATTATGCCAAAGGAAGGCATGGAAGCTGCCTTTTGTTATATTATTTCCTGAAAGGAATATGGTTTTGATTGATTATTTGTATCTCTCTATTAGATGGGGCAAAGTTGATATCCCAGGTAAACAAATTACAGACAGAAAATACTGGGAGACAGATTTCAAGTTAACACTGGCAGGAATGAACTGATAATGCCACAACTTTCTGCCTGGAAAACAATTTGTATATCAGGAATAAATTATGGCTAAGAATGTTGCCACTTCTCCATAACAGCCTGCTCTGAGGTCAGCCTAAGCTGTGGCTTTTGCATCATAGACATAGAGAAGGCACTAAAATATTCAGCTTAATCATGCTAAACTATGAGGCTAGACTATTTTTTAAGAAGAAATGGATAGTTGCTAAACTGAGGGTGTGTGTGTGTGTGTATTCTGTTGCATACAGGTTACCACCCTTTTGCAGGAAAAGACAATATGGCATAGGAATAAAGGTCCCCCTTTCTCTTTCTCAGGTACTGAGCCCTTGAGGCTTGTTCTGTTTTTGAGCTGGCAAAACCTGGACAGAACAAGTCAAAAGAGTAAAGACAAAGCCGATTTTTTCTTCAGTAAAGAGAACTGGAGTTTGTTGTGGATAGCCCCAGCCTTGTATTTTGATCCTAGTTCCACTTTCCTGGGAGGGGCTGCATAGGAGGAGTAAATCTGTACACAGGTGACATCTTGTGAACCTTCTGTCCAATTGAATTTGTAAAATAAAGGCTAGAGCCAGTGATTGGGCAGTAGAAGGGGAGGTGGAGAAAAAGGCTTAGGGGAGGAGAGAAGAGGAATTCAATATAAGAAGTAGTCTACGGAGGAAAGTGGGAGAAGGAAGTCAATGGAGAAAGGTGAAGGAGTAAGAAGCTGATGACAGAGGAGCCAGAGGTGGAAGGACAAGCATGTGGCCTGGATAAACCACAAGTTATAAGGGATCTCATAGCTGGGGAATAGAGTAGTGTAATGGTAAATCTGCCCAATCTAGGCATGCAATTTATACCCATAATTATTGAGTTGTGTTTTCTTTGACTGGTCTTATTTGGGTAGGAGATTTACCACAACAGGAGTTTCATTCAGGAAACAGGTTGTGGCATCCAGAATTGACATGACACCATGGGAGGAAGACAAGAACTGTGAATAACAAGAAAGTCTTGGAGAGGAAAGAAAAGGAGGCACTGTTAGGTCTATAGTGTGTCCTCCAAAACATGCAAGTTAACATTGAGTCTTAACACGCTGCTTCTAGCACTTTGGTTAAATGACTCCTAATTCTTTTGGTTTATCTATGGTATTTTCAAAAAATGATGCAGTTCCAGATAGGATATGAGACTACAAGGTCACATTCCTTGGTGACACTGCAGATGAAAGGGGACCTTCCCTTGGAGTTATTGATGTGGAAAGAAGCATATGGGCATTCTGGAGAGCCATGCAGATCTGGGTTTTCCTGACAGCCTTTTCCCTGTTGAGTATAGACGGGGGGAACCTAGTTTATGCTGGTAATATCAAATTACACATCAAAATAGGCTAACATTTTAAAATAGGAAGTGAACCATAGAGGCTGGAAGTAAGGCTCTGTGGACAGTGCCTAAACACATACCCTCAGGGAATGATTTGAGAAGGTTATTTGAGGTGGAATTTAAACATTGTCAGGATGACCAGAGGTTCCTAAACTTTGCCGCATCTCAAATCCAGATAGTAAAGTATTACAAACACAGAGCTCTGGCCTCTATCCAAAGAGTGTTCATATTAAAATATTTTAAACAGAATCAATATATTTTTATATAGTGACATATTTATTTCAGAATCCATGAGCCAGATGATCTTTAAGATAGAGTTGAATTTTACGTTTTACAATACTGTATGCCAGGATGCTTTGAAAGCTTCAATCTTGTGCATTTTGAGGAAAGCAGATCCATTTTCACAGTGTGGTGGAAGATTGTCCCCTTGAGAGCAATTGTGTTTCAGTTGCTTCCTGCTGGCACTGGCAGGTAAAGATG
Organism: Mastomys natalensis; assembly: GCA_021653895.1. Lineage (NCBI taxonomy): Eukaryota > Metazoa > Chordata > Mammalia > Rodentia > Muridae > Mastomys > Mastomys natalensis. The sequence continues at coordinate 126,619 of JAJTUV010002262.1, read as the reverse complement.
TGGCTGACCTAGTGTGTGGGCTCTCAGAGAAGAGCAAATAAGATGAGAGAGGATGCTGGAAGCCTTCTTGGAACGGAGAGTATAGACTCAACCACACCATTTGTTACAACCTTCTTTCTTCTTTATGTATGCTGAGGTCAATAGTGAGAGAAAAATATGATGATAAAAGCTAAGTATACAACTCCAGCAATTTTTAACACTAGATTTTTCTATATCAGTACCAGGCAAATGATGGGTAGTGCCCCATACCTATTAACCTTTAAAAAAAAGTTAATTAATATATTTGTTTTATATCCCAACCAGTTTCCCCTCCATCTTTTCCTTCCAGTTCTGTAAAAGAAGCTGCAGTCAGACACATTTGTCTTAATTCAGATTGTTCTGGATTTTTACAGTTACTTTAATGATTTAGTTGTATCCCAGTTTATCTGATATACTTTGTTCTGTCATACTGTGCTTCTCTCTAAGCTGACTTTCTTTCCACGCCAGGTTTCCCCTTCTCAGAATCCTTCATGGGCTCTCTTGCTGTTGAAAGAACACACTGTGACCCATGAAGATGCCTGGGATGGCTGGCCTTGGTTGTCAGGTTGACTGCATCTGAAATTCACCTGCTGAGGTACTCCTGTGAAGTTTTTTTTTTTTTTTTTTTTTTTTTTTTTTTAATTCAGACTATTTGAAACAGAAAGATCCACCTTAGACATAGGTGGCAACTTCTGGTGTTAGCCCAGATAAAAGGACATGGAAGAAAGAAAATTTGCTTTTTGCTTGCTTTCCCTCACTCTTACTGACAAGTTCATCTATCCATTTGCTGCATCAATTTTTAGAATCCCGTGTTAGAACCTTTGAGATTTCAATGTAGACTGAAGACCAGTAGCTCTCCAGGAATCTTCTGACCTTCTGCACCAGATTAGGATTGCTGAGCTATCCAGCTTTGTGAATTGAACAGCTACCCAACACTCAGCCACTCTAGTGTAAGACAGACATTATTGGACTACCTAGACTGCATTCTGTAAACCAAGGTAATAAATCTAATTTATATATTTATTTTCATTGTTTTTCAGTTCTGTTCCTTAAGTAAAATGCCTTGTCTCTGTTTCTTCTATCCATCACTACACAGTGCTTATCTGAGACTTGGCATCATCATTATACCTAGAAAATAAATTTCTAAAGCACTTATTACATTCTCACAAATACTACTCTATAAATTTGTTTGTCTCTTTCATTAATCTATTGTTGAAATGGAGGCATAATGTCTTATCATATTCAACATTATTCCCATTTCTTGTCAGATTTTTTCTTTTATTCAGATTATTTTATTTTTTATTTTTATTTTATTGAAGGAAGAGTGATTTTTATTTTAATACAGGGTCTACTATTTCAAGCATGACCTCATCTTCATGAGTTGACTTTCAAGACCTTGCAGAAATGGCTACAATAATGATGTAGTAAATAATAATAATCCAGACTCTGTATGAGACACCCAGAGGCATTTGATAGCAAACAGAAGCCCTAACAGGCATGGAAAGATAATTGTTTCACTTGGGATGTTGTTGAAATACAGGTTGACATAGAGCAGGTATATTGGCCAGTTAGCTTTAGGTTTAGCTAGGAGGATTATGGGAGAGGAAAGAAAGCAGAGAGAGAGAGAGAGAGAGAGAGAGAGAGAGAGAGAGAGAGAGAGAGAGAGAGAGAAACTATAATAGGCATGTAATAACTAAATCTGTCCAGGATTCCTTAAACTATTTGAGGAAAAAGTTGTTCTTTAAAATAGGAAAAAGGCAGAAATAGAAAACAAACTCACTTTCTTTTGGTGACTATGTCTATTTTCCCTCCTTATTCTATGTTTGGTGTGGTCTTTAAAAAACCTAAATTGCAAAAGGGATGACATAAATTATTTATACCAAGTACTTCAAGAGCTATAAACACACATTTTCTTTCTAGCTTGAATTTTCTGACAGATGTCTAGAGTTTGACACTGGCAATGGGTAGATCTGCTGTCTTGTCCCAAAGGAAGGACAAAGAAAACAATTTCCTTCCATCTAGTCTTAAGCTTGTTAGCATATGCCACTGCCAGCATCTTAAAAGTGTTCAATTTTCATGTAGTAGTTTTAAAGTGAAGCACTGTAATTTTCCCAGGGAAAGTTCAGGTGAATGAGAATTAGCCCCATACTTATTGTACATGTGTGGATCAAAGGGCCACTCTCAGAGACCCAGACATAAAGAGTGTTGTTCACAGTGTTGGTTGAAGAGGAGCTTCAAGAGTTCTCTTTGGGAGCTGCTTCAGAATGGGAAGAAAACAGTGAGTCTGCCTCAGGATTTTTACTGAAAATGAAACAGTAGAGATCTGCCTTGAAGATTCCCTTTTGATGGAATCCTGCTGGTCTCAGAACTCTCAGCTAAAATGCCAAGTTTATTTGCATTTCCTGGCACCTTTGCATATAGACATAAGAGGAAAAGTCAAGCAATGTAGTTAGCATTAAGTTTGAAGGACCAATTAACACCCACCCCCACTCCCACATCAGTCAGACTTGCTATCTGGAGGGTCAAGAGCTCACAGCATGGTAGCCAGTTTAAGTAGAGCAGAGCCGCCAAGGTTATTCATAATACTCTTCTTGTATAAATGATAGATTTGGAGAATAGACAGACAGTTGTTAGTTATAATTAAACAGGATACTTTCCACTCCTTGGTTCGAGTAGAATAACTATCAAGAAATTGGTCTTAAGACTTGGGTTAGGGCCAGATGGGAAAAAAATGCATGGTAATTCTTTCAGAGTTCCCAGGATAGAACAGGATGTAACTAGAATAGTAACATTATGCTCAACTTTAAGCAGCAACAAAGGTTCCCAGAAAATTTTAGTTCCTTTGTGTGTGTGTGGGGGGGGGGTTGTTAACATTTTTCATTTTTATATCTGAAAGGAATTAACACCAGCTGTCTTTCTCTGAGAAAGCATTTTTAGTTTTTTCCCAATGTGAACTCAAGTCCTTTTTCATTTGAAGAGGTCTTTTCTTAACATCTGCGATGGGGGGGGGGGGGGGGTTCTAGTGAGGGCTGTAGGTTACAAAGACAACAGGGCATCAAATGTCCTAAGTGGGTCCTTTGCCACAGTGTCACTGCTCAGTGGTTGGCATAAGACCCATATTGGAACATGACAGTTTTCTTTCTGGAAGCAGGGATAAAGACTCTTTCTACATGGTCATGCTGCTGCTGAAGGATGCAGACATGGTTTGCTTTCCTAGTGGGTTCTGCATTGAGGAGCAATTGACTGGTAACAAGATGCAGAAAACAGAGGAAAAACCAAAATGAAAACCAACAACAGTTGTTAGTATTGAAGTTCTGCGTCCACAATGCTTTGTCTTGTAGTCTAATTTCTCCTCCTTTTCCCTCTTCAGTGGCTTGCTTGTGTGTGTCTACTCATAAATTCCCTTCTCTGTATTAAATTGGTGTTCTGTTACTGTCACCCAAAGCTGTGTTAATAGTTTTTATTCTTCTCTGTTCCTGATCCTTTATAATTGATACTCGATAATTAATCACAGTACTGGGTGAATATAAGTGTCAAGTCCAACAATATGCTGAACTGAAAGACATGGAGACCAGGGCCAAATACAAGCATCGAGTCAAGAAGTAGGGAAGAAACCTAACTGACTAGGCAGTAGGTAGATACAGGAGATATCAATGATGAGCATCAAAGGTTTATCTAGGCACACATTCAGCATGAGGGGGATACCAGATAATAGAAGAAATCAGTATTAGGAATCAGAAATACAGAGTGCAAGGTCAATCTGGACTCACTCTGTATTGCTCACCCAGAGAAGGCAACGAGATGACCAGGCTTTCAGGTCAGTAAAGGCATCAGCAACTCAAATGACTCAAGCACAGGCAGAAAAGTGATCCAAAGTGAAGAAGGTGGACCTGTATAGTGGGTGTGCAATATTAGTCTATAATACAGGAGACAGGCAGGGATGCTCATGGTGAGCACCATGATGTCCAGAGCACATTTAATCCTCTTGCTAACAGTATTGGCATCAGTATCAAGAGCAGAAAAGGGTACAGCAATGGGAGAGGAGGGTTGAGCTAACATGCACAGAGCCGTTGCTTCAGAGTCTAGAGGGGAGGGTGACCAGCAAAGGAAAATATAGGTCCTTCATCTTGATATAAAGAAAGTCTGTTTTCTTCCTAAGGCTAATGAAGAACAAAGCTTTGGAATCATATACTAATTCTAAATGGTAACAGTGTGCTATAGAACCTTAGCCCTGAGCTGGACCAAAGGGGATGGGGGCAACCCTCCTCTTCTAACAATAATTTTTGAATTTTTATTAAAACATTAACACATGTATATAATGTGTTTTGATGAAATCTATCCTCTCTCCCTCCCACAATTCCTTCCCTATCCCATAGGTTACTTTTCCTTTCCAATTTCATGTGTTTTCTTTTTATTTAGTTTTTACTTATTTTTATTTTTTAATTTTATTATTCTTAATTATTCCATTCGTTTACATCTCAAATGCTATCCCACTTCCCAGTTACCCCTCCACCAACCCCCTATGGCACATCTGCCCTCCTCACTCCCTTTTGCCTGTATGAGAGTACTCCCTTCGCCCCTCCCACCATGTCACTTAGTAGTGCCAGTAGGTGCATGGCTGTAAGACCATTCAGGAGCATGGGTAGATTCTTTAAACTGCATCCTTGAAGAAAGAACTGACTCTCCCTTCCTCAGCAGCCACCAATTGCCCATAATACCGCAGCTAGATGGGGCTTTGGGAATTCCTCTCCACTCACACCCATGCTGGGATTTTAGCTAGCTTGACTGCCCGCCCCCCACCGCCATTGTTTTAAGCAGTGGTTCTCAAAGATCTTAGCCAGTTTTACATTCATTAAAATGGAAGTTCCTGGTCTCTAAACAAGACTAGGAGAGGGGGAGAGAGTAATAGATTTGCATTTTAACCACTTCCTGGGTGGTTAGGAACCACAGGTGTCTGTGTCTTTAACTCTGACTGCCCATTGTAATCTCCCAGAGTTGATATTCTGTAATCTCCCAGAGTTGATATTCTGGGGGCCAGACTGGGTCACAGGCATCTTGATGAGACCTCTGTGGAGAACTGCTAGTGTACAGGTGGTGACTTTCAAAAAGGCACTCAAGGGAACAGGTGGCAATCTTTACTGAAAAGCAACTAAAATCTGTCTAATTTTTGAAACCGAGTGGGCAAGCTTCAGAGTCAGAAGAATGGAACTGGAGGCTTGAGAGGAAGAACTGTAGGTCATGTAGAAGTAGTTGCTGACTGGGGGTTATTGGTTGCTTTTGTGTACCAATTGTAACCTGGTGTGCTGTGGCCAAACTATTTAATCAGGCTATAGTGACAGCAATAGAATCAAATTGCTGCAAGAAAAAGCTACAGTTTACAATGTCCTTAGCGTTACCCAGGGAGTGGCCAATATATTGGCTGCTTTGCTCCTGACGAACAGCCGATGGCCTCAAATAAACCATCTAAATCAATGATGAGGAACAGAGGAATCTGGCTGTGAAGCTGAGATAGAGAACCAGAAAGAACAGATTTTAACTAAGCAGAGGAGTGGGGAATTGTCCAGTGTTACTCTGTCCTTTTCTCTGCGGAAGAGATTGTGGCTGCAAGGCGGCTCTTCTGAACTTAAACCTCTGCTAAGCTCCCAGTGCTTCAGCCTCAGGCAGAAATTAAATTCCTCAGCTTCAGAAGGCAAGGAATGCAATCTGCTTGGCTCTTTTTTTTTTTTTTTTTTTTTTTCAACTGTGTTACATTGATTTGAGAGGGACACCTGGAGGCATGACGACCTGTGTCTGAACATGGCGGCCTAGTCATTATTTGTGTTCCTGGCTTAATTGTTTACTCTTTTAAACAGCAGTGAGGACAAATTGGAAATTTAGCCCAGGGCAATGGTGTTTCGAAGGACAACTCACTGAAGAGTTAACATAGCTTTCTGTTGTTAGAGATGGGGACTAAAGGGCCACCTAGGTGGGCTTTTAAAGGTTGTCACTGCAGGGGTGTGTGTAGGGTATAGCACCCTTTCAAGGCAGATCATTACCATGATAAAAGACAAGTTCCACTACAAGAGTATATTCCCAGAATCCAAAGAAGACAAGAAGATCTTGAATCTTGAAACTGTCTGGAGGGCTGGAGAGATGGCTTAGTGGTTAAGAGCACTGACTGCTCTTCCAGAGGTCCTGAATTCAATTCCCAGCAACCACATGGTGGCTTACAACCATCTATAATAGGATCTGATACCCTCTTCTGGTGTGTCTGAAGACAGCTACAATGTACTCATATGAATAAAATAAATAAATCATTTTTAAAAAAGAAAGAAAGTTCTAGAATAGTCAGAACTACATAGTGATACCCTGTCTCAAAAAAATTTAGTAAATTAAAAAAAAGTGCCTGGGATACAAATGAACTGCAGCTTTGTTACCAGGTGACACAACCTCCGTGCTTCAGTGTGGGTATCGAGGGAGGGTAGAGACTTGAGTGACAGCCATACAGTGGATGTCAAATATAAGGAGGTCGGCCATCAAGATAAATGATACCTCAATTTATCACTATTCTAATACTAAAATTCTAGCAAACAAGAACACTGAACAAACTAGCAAAACTTTGAATAGAATCACGAGTAGCCATGTTGATTCATACTGGTGGCTGACACCAAAAGGAAAATCAGAAATAATAATTTCAAATGATGAGTCATACAGAAATAACAGATAATAAACAAGAAATAAAACCAATCAATACTGGATGAATTGCACTGGTAAACACTAAAAACTCTTAAATGAAATACAGTATCCTAATAGACTGTGAAGAGATTCCTTGAACAGAATTCAAACAGCATTAACCATAAAGGAGAAACCTTGACAAATAGTATCATAGGAAGCTTGCATCTTTCTGTTTACCCAAATCTACCTTAGGAAGATGAAGAGACTGCTTGGAATGGGGAGTGGGTGGGAGGTAGGATGTAAATATCCAACGTAAAGGTCACATTTTCAGTCTATTGAAAACCTTTCCAGATGAAAATAAAGGCAACCTGATAAGAAACAAAAGCAAAGGATGGCAGAAGCCCACCTAGCGCTCTTACCTGGAACACCAGTTTTCCATTAACTATTGGGGACCTACGAGTCAAAACTACAGTGTGCTACCACTGTGTGCTCCCCAGGAGGACTAAGGTTGAAGGAGAGATGATACCACCGTGAGATCACCATGCACTGCTGTATTTGTTTGTTTTTGTCTTTGTTTCTCTTGTTGCTGCTGCTTTGAGACACTGTCTCATTCATCCCAGAACCCTGACCTTAAATTTTATATGTATCGAAGGATGGCTTTGAACTTCTGATCCTCCCCAATGCTGGGATCACAGGCATGTGCCACCACATCCAGTGTTAATGGAATGCTAGGAGCTAAGTCCCAAGCTTTGTGCATGCTAGTCATGTACTCTGCTAACTGAGATATATATCCTCGCAATGTCATGCAGATAATAAGTCTATAGTATGAAATAATCCACTTTGGGAATGTAGTCTATAGTGTGTTCTAACTCTGACCAGGTACAACCTGTGTACTAAACAATCCCAGCAAAAAATGCATGTTCACATTCACCAAAAGACATATGTAAAGAAATCCCTCATATTTCTACTAAGTAAAAAAAGAACATACAAGAACATATATGTCTATATTTAAAGATAACATTTTAGAAAAGCCAAACTAATATGTATCTATGGTGGACCAGTGGTTGTGTGAAGATTAGAACTATTAGTCAGTATGGAGACAAGGGGAATGAAGGCCAAAGGACACAGAGAAACTGTATTGAATCTATTAATTTTCCTGATTATCATAATAGTTTCATATATAGTTTATATTTTCATGTGTATATAGTTAAAATGCACTAGAGTGTGTAATTAAAACATATGTAGGTTACTGTAATCAGTGACATCAGGATGAAACTGACTGGGAAACTTCACTCTCAGGCTGCTCAGGGTCTAGCCATAGATTGCTTCAGCAAGGTGTGTGTTGATGCCAGCTTGAGAATGCCTCCTGCCTGGAGGAATCCAGAAAGAGTCTAGAACCCTGGGTAAGTGTTGTGTATCTGAAATGACCTGCAGATGCAGTCTGAAACCAGGTAGCAAAAGGCCTTTACCCTTCCTATATTGGGAAGGTGAGACCAACGAAAAAGTCACAAATCCATCAACAGTACTAATCACAGTATTTGGAGGAAGGAACCCTGGTTTTTCTTGCTAACATTTAACATAGATATGTTTTAAATTAAATGCTAGCCACAGAAATATCAACACAATGTGGCCTTATTTGTTTGTCTCTATATTTATATTATCCATTTTATGTCCTAGAAAAATACAGAGCAACACGAAAATATTATTGAGTCTATCTGTATCTGGCAAATCTGAGCTGGTATGCTTATTCCAGGTAGGACTCACAATTTATCTTTATCTTTTTGTATTATTTTTCTCTCAACTTACTTTCTTTGAATTCAATAAAAGCATGCCTTTTGTTTTTTTCTTCCTAGAAAGATTTCTCTTAAACTCAGGGTAAATGATGCTGTTCAATGTCATCAGCTGGTTCAGAGTTCTGAGGTTTTGTGCAGAGTTGTGTGGCAACCCTCTCAACCTTTTGTGACAACCATCCAAAGTCTAAGTTGACCTTTCAATGGCTAGGGTGAGATGGGAAGCAGAAGGAAAGAAGATGGGGCAGGGGTAGCAGAAAGAGAATGGCATAATGTTAGTAATGTAATAAAAAACTTCTGTCAAAATCCTTCCTGAATGTTTGTTTAAAATCTGTGTATGTGTACATGTCTGTGTACTTGTGTGTGGTGTATGTACAAGTACATATAGTATATGCATGTGTGTGCTTGGGTGAATATGCACATGTGGAGGCAATTGTTTTGTGTCACATATCTTTCTTAGGTTCTCTCCACTTTATTTTTATTTTATCTCATTTTAAAAAATATAACTAATTTCTCTACAGGAGAACACAGGTAAACAGGTAGAAGTCTTTAAAGAGGAAACACAAACATCCCTTAAAGAATTACAGGAAAACACAGCTAAACAGGTGAAGGAATTGAACAAAACCATCCAGGATCTAAAAATGGAAGTAGAAACAATAAAGAAATCACAAAGAGAGACTACCCTGGCAATAGAAAACCTAGGAAGGAGATCAGGGGTCATAGATGCAAGCATCATCAACAGAATACAAGAGATAGAAGAGAAAATCTCAGGTGCAGAAGATGCCATAGAAGACATTGACACAACCGTCAAAGAAAATGCAAAATGCAAAATGCAAAATATAACTAGTTTCTCCCTCCTCTCCAACATTTCCACATCACTTCCCATTTTCTTTCAAATTTATTGCCTTTTTAAATTATTAGTATTTTACATACATACATACACACAGATATACAATATACACATGTGAATAAATATATAAATACAACTTGGTTGAGTCTGGAAAAGTTTTTAGGGCTGACCACTTGTAATTAGATAACCGTTTAGGGGGCTCATAACTGGGAAATACAAATTCTCCCTCTCTCAGCTATTGTTAATTGCCTGTACACATCTATCCATGGTTGGAGCCCCATTGGATTTAGCTATCCAAGGTGCCATGCCAACTGGTATTAACATTGTTCAGTTCCTGTGTAGGCAGCCATAGTGTAGATATTTGATGGGTATAGCTTCCCTGTCATATCTATAAGACATAGTCTTCTGGTCCTCTGCCTCTTATAGTCTATCTGCCTCCTCTTCCATGATATTCCCTGAGCCTTCAGTGTGGAAGATGCAATGTAGATGTATGATTAATTGAGGTTAGGCACCCCATTGTCAGTTCTATGAAATTTAATCAGCAGATTATAGAAAGTCACTTCAGTTTTTTATATTCTCTCATTGAACTTGAAGCTCATCAATTTAGTTAGACTGGCTAGACAGTGAGCTTCAGGCCTTCACAAATCTCTTTTTCCCCATCAGTGAGATTGCAAATAAACACCACTCCACCTAGCTTTTTTCCTTGAGTTCTGGAGATCTTTTGTTTAATCATTTCCTCTTAATCAAAACATTACATCCTAAATGGAAGCTTAAGTTTTGGAGAATTCTAAAGGAGATGACTAAGAACTCAAAGAATAAACAACTCATAAGCCTCAGGAATTCCATGAAATTTACAAGGTATGCAGGGTTTCTCCCTCCCCAAGGTTGTAGAGTAAGCAGTCAGTGATGAGACTTCCTTAGAGTCTTTCATGTGTCTATCTGTAACTCCAAGAAGTAAACCCATGTTCTTTCAACTACTTCTGATTTCCACAGGCAGATTTGTACATCAAATATGTACTTAGGAATTGATGATGCAGCACGGACATATATCAAGCACCTTGTGCTGAATAGTTTTATGCTAACTTGGCACAAGCTAAAGTCAGTTGAAAGGAGGGATCCTTAAGAAATGTCTGCATAAAGTTGTATTGTGGTCAAGCCTTTTGAGCATTTTATTAATCAATTAATTAATTGATGGGGGAGGACCCAGTCTATTTTGGGTGATGCTGTTCTTGGGGTAGTGGTCCTGGGTTCTATAAGAAAGCAGGCTAAACAAGCCATGATGAGCAAGTCAGTAAGCAGCACCCTTGTCCTCTGCATCAGCTCCTGACTTCAGGTTCCTGCCCTATTTGAGCTCCTGACCTGACTTCTTTTAATGATGAATGTGGAAGTATAAGCCAGATAAACTCTTTTCTTCCCAACTTGATTTTTGGTCATAGTGTTTTATCACAACAAGTAGAAATTCTAGGAAGCCATAAAAATTGACACAGTTAAAAATTAATTAATTATAATTAGTTAATAAACTAATAGGTTTCTGTATAGCATTTTCATATACACATGTCACTTGGTAACTGACCTCATTTTCAAAGTATATTTTATAAATTTCAACATTTAGGATGAGTGCTGATATGGACATTTAAGGGATTTGCCTTGTTAACCCTTCTATGGGGAAGTCTCTCCCAGGGATAATATCTATTTACTATGGTTTGAATTTATCTTCTGTCTTATAATAAATGTTTGAAGTATGTGAGCTATTCAGAATTGATGCACAGAATTCTTGTGCTGTGTGGAAGAAAGAAAACTTACTCTCCTGACTTTTAAGATGTAATGGAAAATGCCTACTGGTAGCCAACTTTCCTCAAGGGGTGAGTAGATGAAGGTAATAACCAGAGACATAGAGACTTTGGGAAATAGGAGAGCTTTATACTTGTGATTGATATTACTTCAACTGTTTTGAGGCTCACCTTCATCCTTGACTATCACAAGATTTATTCATTTATTTCTTGTGAATATAAGAATGTAGAAGTGGGTGCAAGGATAATCTGACTTGACCTCGAGGGTTGATTCTACTGATCTGGCTGGCCAGGTGAGTGCCCCTTTCTTCCCTCAATGTTCTGTGTGCATCCCTTCCAAAGCTGCACACTTGGTTGAAGAGGACAACCTCTGCCTAATAGAGGAGGCTCATTCTTTAGTCAAAGTTATATGTGTAGCTGTAAATCTCCTCCCCTAGAACATCTAAATAAGCTCTCAAGCATGGTAGGTAGTGTTGATTGGATAGAGAAATAAAGCACACCTCTAGGATGTCTGTGAGGGAGTTTCCAGAGATGGGTAGATCACAAGGACTTTGATTTAGGCAATTGTTTAATACAATCTGAAATTCAAATTAGAATAGACTACTGGGAGGTGGAAGAAACTGAAAGGATCTGACTGAATGAAATTCTTACTGTGTTAGTTAGGGTTTCCATTGCTGTGAACAGACACCATGACCAAGGCAACTCTTATAAGGGACAACAGTTAATTGGGGCTGGCTTACAGGTTTAAAGATTCAGTCCATTATCATCATGGCAGGAAGCATGGTAGTGTCCAGGCAGATGGGGTGCTGGCGAATAAGTCAAGAGTTCTACATCTAGATCTGAAGGCAGTCAGGAAGATACTGTCTTTCAGGTAGTTAGGAGAAGGATCTCAAAGTCCACCCCCAAAGTGACATACTTCTTCCAACAAGGCCACACCTACTCCAACAAGGCCATAGTTCTTTTTTTTTTTTCCACGAAGGGAGGGGGTTTATTCGGGACAGAGGGCAAAGGTGGGGAGAGAAAACCGGAGAAGAAGGCGGGGAGGAGAGAGAGAGAGAAAAAAAGAGAGAGTGAGAGAGAGAGAGAGAGCAGAGAGGTAGAGGCTGTCCATGACCACAAGGAGAGAGAGGGAAGGGAAGGGAGAGGAGGGCAGAGAGAGAAGCTACAGGCAAGGGAGTAAAGAGAGCAAGAGGAAGGCCATACTTCTTAATAGTGCTACTCCTTGGGTCAAGCATATTCAAACCACCACAGTCATTATGAGCTTATCTTTGAAAGTTATATTTGGTCCCTTGTTCTTTCCTGTATCTTCTCTGCCATGAATTGGGCAGTGTCTACCTCCACATACTCCTGTTACCATAACTGTCCCTTTACCATAGTTCCACAATTAAATTGATAAACCCAGTGATTATGGACTAAAATCTGAAACTGAACTAAAATGAAAATTTTCTCCCTTAAAGTGTTAGTTGTTTTCGTTCATTTGTTTTGTTTTGCTTTTCTCTTTCAATGTCAGATATTTTGTCATGGTAACCTAAAAGTAACAAATAGATAATGGGTGTCAAAGGTATGGAGTCATGGGTATTCCTAATGAAGTAACTCAGAAGACTTTGGAATTGGTTGTGGGAAGGTTTGAAATTGTTTGGAGATGTGATCTACAGCATCCCTATTTGTTTATGCTTCTAAGAATTTGGAATGGAATGAGAAATATATTAATCCTTGGCCTTCACCCCATTCAGGTTATGTTCTGCTAAATAGTTTTATGTGCTGGGACACTGAATGAGGCTGCATCTAAAGGTCAGACTGACTAATCTGCTTAAGAAAACTTCAAGATAGCCTAGCATTCAGCCTGTAGTGCAGTTATTGGCAGCTTCTTTCAGCCAGGTTACAGTGAGACTAGGAAGGATGAAGGTAGAACAGAAATAATTGAAAAACTTGCAGTTTGGTCAGAAAAAATGCTATCATTGAGGCTGTAGAAGCCATGTTCTGAAGAGTTTAGCACCATTAGAAAGAACCAAAGCACTCAGTACCTAAAAATCAGAGCTAATCCTTAGGGGAATCTCAAGACTTGGTCAGACGTCATCTAATGCAAACTAAATGGCATGAAAGAGCAAACTCATTTGAAAGACTTTTACTTGAGAAGAGAGCACTCTCAGAATGTCCTGCTTTTGGAGGGTAACCTAGAAGTTTTTCCTCAGTGTGTTTATCTCAACCTGCTCAGCTGCCTAGAGACTCAAGATATCAGTGTGACTGTAGTCTGAAGGTACCTGGTTACTATCTGAATTTGTCACAGGCCATACTGTTGTCTATGTAGTTTTCCAGGCATCTAGACTGTACATTTTACAGAGTGACGAATGCTTCATCCAGGATTTTGAAAGAAGACTTAGAAGGGCAACCAGTGTACTGTAGAGACAGAATTCCTTTAGGCAGCCCCTAGGAAAGCAATGTTTGAAGTTGAAGCATTGAAGACTATATGATAATAAAGATGTCAGGAAGTCACAGGTGCTAGGAATGTTGAGTGCCTTCTAAGGAAAGCAACAAAGTCAGTGTAAAAGAAAAAAGTCATGCAGGATATACACAGTAGGGTCATAGAAACAGGGCTAACCCAGACCTTGGGAGCTTGCACCATACCACTGTGTGCAGTGGGTACAAGGCATGGGACTACAGAATTGTACAGATTGTATTGATCCATCATTCTTTACTATTATTCTACTCTCCCTTTTGATATGGAAATTTTTCTGTGCCATTGTATATTGGAGTTTTTTTTTGATTCTGCAGGTGTTCCCAGCTAAGAGATGTTCTCAAGTATCAAAAAAAGTGACTGAGCTTGACCATCTTGTCAGTGCAGCATATGTTGGTTATGGGAACTCATACAGATGGACTGCAATTTGAATTATAAGATGACTATGAGCATTTTAAAGACTAAGGTGTGGATATTTCTGCTTCAAGAAATATGTGTGTGTGTGTCAAGTTGACAAAGGGGAACCTGGTGATGGTTAATCTTGATTGTCAGCTTCGTTAGATTGATAGAAGCCCATGAGATTAGTAAACATGGCTCTGGGTATGTCTCTGAGGATATTTCCAGGAATGATTACAATTTGAATTCTCTGACCTAATCAGTGGATGGACTGAAACTCTGGATGGACATTATTTAAGGGTGTCTTGTTAGAGGACATGGGTCACTAGAGATATGCCTTCAATAATACAATTTACATGATTTTGTGCTGCTTCCTGACTGTTGTACATTGAACAAATCTGCTCCACCATGTCACCCTTTGAATCCATGAACTAAAATAAACATTTCTTCTGTTTACATTGCTTTTTATTGTCACAGAGGTGCAGGGTCTGATTAACAGAGTTCCAACAGTCTTTCTATCACCTGTTGCTAACAGTTCTGTCATTACTTTAGGGCAACTTTGACAATTCTAGAACAAAGGGATAATCTTCCACAAGCAGACATTTGATTATACATTATCAAAATTATTAAAATTGAGTGACAATAAGACTGTCTGTTAGTTTTCTGAGATCAAAGGACATAGGTCTCCTTCCTGGTAGCATGGGTGTAGGCAATATAGAGTTGTCAAAGACTGGATTTATCAGAATTTGACTTTAGAGACACTAAGATCTGGATATAATTAAGTAACTTTTTACAGTCATCCTCATTATTAAGGTGTACTAGTTATGACCATAGATTTTAGATGCCTTTAACAAAACTGGATGACTAAAGTAGGTAACACTTAATTAAAAGTGTATCAGGAACATTTCCATTCCTTTAATTGTAGAGTAGCTTGGATGGGACCATTCCTTCTTAAAAACAATGATAAATTGATAAATTGTGGGATATATATATATATATATAATATATATATATATATATATATCACACCCAACTATTTTAAGGCACAGAAAAATCACAAAGGAAGAGAAACCTGAGGAAATTAGATGTTTCACATTTCTATGCAAAGCTAGGCAAATCTCCAGCAAGAGTTTCTTCTATGTGCACATACACTAGACCTCATGATATGAGGCAACTAGTACTCAAACAGAAAACTACAGATTTGTGGCTCAATGATTCAAAGAACAGAATTTGGGTGATGCACAAGCAGTTATAATGTAAGAGAATATGTCATAAAAGGGAGTATCTAAAGATACTAGTTGGCTTTTGTTAATCCGACACATAGACATGTCTAGGAAGAACATTCTTTTTTAAATTTTTCTTGCTTTCTGGGATTATACTATAATTAAAGTTTCTCCCTTCCCTTTCCTCCTTCCAACCTCCATATACCTCAGCCACTTTCTCTCCTTCAAATTCATGACATTTCCCCCTTAATTGTTGTTGCATATATGCATATTCCTAAATATATAAATACAACCTGCTCAGTTTCTAAAATCTGTTTGTATGTCTTTGTTTTCAAGGCTGACCATTTTCTACTGGCAATCAGTTGGTGAGTTCTTCCCTGGGTAAGACTATGTCTCTGGCTCTCAGCATTCTCAGTTGCCTGCAGTTCTCTGTCTGAGACTGAGGCTTCATGGACTTTCCCTTTCTCATGTCAGCATGTCCCTTGGTACTATTCTTGTTTGGGTTATGTTTAGGTAGCCATGTTGGTAAGTCTTCATGGGTATGCAGCATTTGATATTTCTAGAAGACTCAGTCTCATGGCAAGCCTCCTGTTTCTCGGATTCTTACAATTTTTCTGTCCCATGGAAGAGGGAATTTTAATTGTAAAAGAATTTTTGCATAAGATTGACCAATAAGCAAGTCTTTGGAATAATGTCTTGATTAGTGATTGATGTGGCAAGGCCCAGCTCACTGTGGAGAGAACCACCACTGGGCAGGTAGTTGTGGGTAGTATGCAAAAGTAGGCTGAGCATAAGCCAGAGAAGAAGAACCCAGTAACTAGCTTCCATGGCTTCTGATTTAGTTCCTGCCCTTAGGTTCCTGTCTTAAGTTTCTATCTAGACTTTCTTCAGTGATGAAGTGTGACTCTAAGAGTTGAAAGGTGAAATAAACGTGTTCCTCCTTAAATGGCTTTCAGTCACAGCAATAGAAAGCTTAACTAAGACACCAATTAAAAATAAAAATTAAAATCTCCTTTTATAATGGTATTATAACATGAGTGTGTAAATTATATAACAATAACACATTGTTTGGGAGTCACAGATAGGATTACTTTGCTACAGTTGTCTTCTATTTTATGTGATATTGTACTAAAATAATTTTATATAGGCTGTGAAGTTAAAGACATATGTTATAAAACCTAAAGTAAAAAGCTAGCTAAAAGAGACACAATAATTAGAATTAAAATGAAACACACACACACACACACACACCCCAAAAACCTACATTGCCTCAAAAGATACAAGAAAGAAAAAACAAATATACTGGAAAAAAAGAGTTGCAAGTACTAGAAAATAAACAGCAAACAAATACAGGCAAAATATGTCCATAATTAACATAAGTATAATTGGACTTACTGTGCATTCCAATTAAAAAGTTAAGTTGTCAAACTAAATTTTTTTATAAAAAAAAGTAAATCTAAATATATGCTGGATTTAGTAAAGGACTAAATGGGGTGCGTTTTTTTGCTGGAGACAGCTCAGCAGTTAAGAGAGTATATTATTCTTCCAGAGGATCCAAGTTTGCTTCCCAGAACACATGGTCTAGCCATTGGCAACTGCCTGTAACTTCAACCCCAGAGCATCCAATGCCCTCTTCTGGTCTCCAAGAATACTCACATATCCCATATACAAGTAATTACAAATTTAAAATATCATAGCTTTTTTAAAGGAGGATGATTTAACTCAAAAGAAGTTGAAAAATATATATGATGCAAACAGTAAGTGTAAGAAAGGTAGCTCAGTACCAGAGAAAGAGCTGTGGGGCTCAGGAGAATTAACTGGAGTAAATAGACACTGGTAATAAGGTTACATTATTTTGGAAGAGAAAACAGTTATAAATTCCAACAGGAGGGAGACTTGGACTGCCAGGAGGACCGTAATGGATAAGTGGGCACTTTCACATCTAGTCAGAGATTCCAGCATTGCTCTCAGTAATTAATGGAGCTCTCAGAAAAGATGGAGGATGTTTGAAGAAAAGTGCCAGCTATAATAAACACATTCTCATTTTTAGAACAATTACCATCATGTGAAAAATGTGCTTTTCATTCCAAGCACACATAGATCAGATACCCAAGTAGATCATGTGCTGTGATTAAATGTCCCAGTAAAATTGCAGGGAAAATAACTTACAATGCAGTCATAAGATATTTGAAAAATTCCAGAACTGAAAATTAACACTTTTTTTGAGACTGAGTTTCATGTAACCCAAACTGGCTCTAAAGTTCTTATGTAGTTGAACTTGAACTAACTACTAATCCCCTTCTCCAGCTTCCAAATACAGGCATTTGCCACAAGGAATAACTGACAACAGACCTTTAAATAATTTATTGGATTATTTAAAGGATACAAAAAATTAGAAATGATTTTAAATCATGTGGAAATGGAAATAAAATATATGCAATTAGGAGTTACAGATAGAGCAATGCATAAGGGAATATGGAGTCTTGGAAGCTCCCCAGCTTTAAAATCAGTGGGTTTCCTGTCAGAGAATTCCAAGAAGATATGCCAACCCAACTCAAAGAAAGCCAGAGAAGAGAAAGTTAAAGCAAATAAAATAGAAGGTATACATTAAAATAAAAAACTAAAGGAGATGCAGGTTAGTTCTTTGTAAGGACTGATAAAATTAGTAAACTCTTATTAAAAATAGAGGAAACACAGTCAGCCAGCATCAATAGGCTAGCAAGAGGAGATAGGGGAACTCTTTTTATTCCATTAAACTCAGGTGAAATTGACAAGTTCCTTAGCAGTTCCAAAAGTCTCATAAGAATTAATAGAAGGGCAGAGAGATGATTCAGTCAGCAAAGTGCTTGCTGCACAAGCGTGAAGACCTTGGTTTGATCTCCAGTGCCTAAGTAAAAGCCACACACAACTGCCTGGGCCTGCAGTTCCATTCCTGGGGAAGTGGACACAGGTAGATTCCCGAAGCTTGCCAGCCAGCCAGTCTAAGCAAATTAGTGAGGCTCAGGACCAGTGAGAGAGCCTGTCTCAAAGAATAAGAATGCATTATGCACATATATGAAAGTATGCATGAACAAACTTAATTAAAAATAAGAAGGTGGAAATCGATTGAGACTACAAATGAACATGTGAATACACTCAGAGAAGACTAATAGGAAGTATGAAAGTCTCTATAACAAAGAAAATGCAATTCAGAGAGTTCTTTGGTACATTGTGTAGGAAAGCTTTAGGGAGAAAACAATAAAATTTCATAAACTCAGAAGGATATAAAGAAAGGGAAGACTAGAACATTTATTCCTCAGTTAATTTAATGAAGACTAAATAACACTGATGCTAAACTTGGACAGGGGCACTGTAGAAAAATAAAACCCTTAACAATGGATGACATCCTACAGATCATCTATCTATCTATCTATCTATCTATCTATCTATCTATCTATCTACCTACCTATCTATCATCTATCTATCTATCTATCTATCTATCTATCTATCTATCTATCTCTATCAACTCATCCACTTATCTATCTTATCTATCTATCTCTATCAACTCATCCACTTATCTATCTTATCTATCTATCTCTATCAATGCATCCACTCTATCTATCTATCTATCTATCATCTATCTATCTATCTATCTATCTATCTATCTATCATCCATCTATGTATCTATCTGTCTAACCTTCAGTTGCATATATATGCATTCAGTGATGACCATTTGGTATTGGATAGGTAGTTTGGAACTCATCCTCAAGAAAGACAATTCTCCCTCTCACCACTGTCTTCAGTTACTTATAATTCTTTGTCTAGGGGTGCAGTCTCATGAGATTCCTCTTTTTTACATTAGCATGTCTATTTGTGTCATTGTTTAGGTCTTGTGTAGACAACCATTTTAGTGTGATATAATGGACCTGGTTTCCCTGTTATTTGTAGGAGACACACAGATATCCTGGACCTCTGACTCTCACAATCTTTCCATCCTTTCTTGTACAATGTTCCCTGAGCCTTAGATGTAGGAGTTATGTTGTAGATATATCCAGTGGGACTGGGCACCCCTGATCAATTTTTCTCTGTGCTTCGACCATATATGGTTTTCTATACTGATATCTGGAAGTAACCATAGCTTTTAGGAAGTCCTAAAGAATCTTCAAACTCTTAGTAGAAATAACAAATTTTTAAAAAGATTGTATATAAATAAAAATACATGATTATGTGCTCAATATATAAAATTGTCATTTCATTTTTCTGCCTCATCAAGAAGATTGGGAGATGAAAGAAATTTTTAGTAAATTTATAAGAATTCTACCCCAAAATATTCTAAAACATGACTAAAGGCAACTAGAGAACCAAAATGAAAGCAAAAATAATATCATAAATTAGAAAAATGTTAGTATTATTTTATTACAAAACAATTTGTATCTGCAAAACAATCTCATTAAAATATCAGCAAACTTTTTTTTTCTTTTGTAGAACTGATAGTATCATTCTAAAATTTATATAAAATTGGAAACCCAGTTTTGGGAAGAAAGATTTTGGAAGATTTGCATTCTCTCATTTCAAGACTTTTTTTGGTAGTCAAAACATAGAGCAATGAGAGAATATGCCTTAGTTTAGGGGTGCCTTCTGCATGGGACCCTCACTCTTAAGACTGATGGAAATTGTCTTATCAAGAAAGGAGGAAGAAAGAGTGTCTTATGCTCCAAGATATGAAAATGAATTGAGACTATTGTCA
Source organism: Mastomys natalensis (assembly GCA_021653895.1). NCBI lineage: Eukaryota > Metazoa > Chordata > Mammalia > Rodentia > Muridae > Mastomys > Mastomys natalensis. Next base: position 106,717 of record JAJTUV010002262.1, on the reverse strand, counting down.
TCTGTTTTGAATTTGCAGATAATAATGAAGTTTACGTGAGCAGGCAGTAGCCAGCCCAAACTACAGGAGACATTCCTTCCAATAAAAGATGAAGGTATGTGAGTTTGTAGAAATGTCCATTTGTAGAATTTAAAAGATTTGACATCAGTAATGAAAGGACTTATTAAAGCAAATGCAGTCTGGAGAAACAGCATTCCAAGGCACAGGGACATAGATGCTATAGGAACATTTGGACTAAAGAACTCATCCCTGATGTAATGAATTCTCACAGCTCACAGAACACACTTTACTTGAGAAGAGATTATCCTGGCTGTCCTAGGGAGACATAGATTTCACATTGTTTTCTCCTCTCTAGTGCAGACTGAGTAGGATTACTGACTTGGTTTTGGTGTCTTCTTTCCTTTTGAAGATCTCTGAGCTGTTGACAGGAGGTATCTCTGGGTCTGGAATGACCCCAGGAGATGCACTTCAGGACTGACTGATGTCACATGTACAATGACTGCAGGGCCCAGTGTGCTGCTTTGTGACACAGCAGCAAGCTGCAAGTACCTATTAGAAGCTCAACAAAAGGGAGCCTTCCCTGCCATGCCATTGACACAAGTCTTATGCATCATTTGGAGATTTCAAGGAATATTTGCCTAAGTTGTAAGTGTTCTTTGAAAGGCACACATGTGCAAAGTCTTTGACTGTAACAAGCACATTGTTTACATTGGGTTGATTCCAGATCTACTTATGTTATTTCCTTGAGGGAAATTGGCCAGTAAGCAGCAAATCATAGAACAAATATTAGACTTTCACAGAAAATTCTGAAAGCCAGTAGAAGGCTTCAGATCTATTGAAAATGGATTTACAGAGAGGTGTGAGCCTGCAGATGTGAATGCTGGAACTGAATTTCAGTCTTTTGCAAGATCAGCAAGTGTTCTTAACTGCTGATCCATCTTCCCAGCCCCCAGAGTCTTTCTTATGAACATTTCAGAGAAATTCACCTTAGTCCCATTATTAACTTCCCACATTCTTTTGCCTACTAATGTTTTCTGCACACCTTGCTTAACCTCTCAGATGAATTCTCGTAACCCATTTAAAGCATTCATTTTAACCTCTGTCAATGACAATCTTTCGATAGAAAGTTTTATAAAAAATATGACAGAAAATATTTTTATTTCACTTTACTTATTAGAAGATTTAACCGGATATAGAATTTCACTGTGAAGGTTTGAAATGACTATAGAAGATGATTTTTTTATCCTCTGCATAAGAATACTTCATTATTTTCTGGTCTGTTGTCTCTGATGTGCTGTCATTCCACTTAAAAAACCTTTGGAGGAAATATCTTTTCTCCTTGGTTAATTTTTTTCTCACATCTTATCTTTTAAAATATTTTATTTTTTTTATTTGATAATTCCATACAGATATACAATGCATCTTGATAGTGCTTACCTCTATTCCCTCTTAGCAGTACTCCCAAATACTGCCTCAACACATCTGACCCACTCTTGCCCTCATATGCTCTCTGCCCTCCCCCTACCTCGTTCCTTTCGCTAATTCACTGAGTAGAATTATTCTGACTCACTGGAACACTGACTCCTCTTATTGACTTGGTTGTGTGCAGGTAACTACAGTGCAAAGGATAATAAAATATTTTAAATAAATAAATATTTAAATATTTAAATAAATAAAAAAAATATTTTGCAGCACTGCGCCCCACCCTCTTGCTCTTGCATTCTTCTCATCTTTTTCTTCTATGATGCTCCATGCACCTTGGGTGAGGTTAATATAGATGCCTATTTAGGGATGAGCACTCAACAACCACTTGTTCTCAGCATTAACTGCTGTCCATCATAAGGAAGAAGCTTTCCTGACCGGAGATTCAACACTCTATCTTCAATTCAGCACTCTGTAGTCTATTTTCTCTTTCTACTATTATAGATATAATTTTATTTTTTATTTTAAAATCAATTCTACTTGGGACTCAGTGTGCTATATCAGAAGAATGAGTATTTGTTCTTTTTCAATCCTGTAGAATTTCAAAATATTTTCTTTAGAAGAACACATGCTACATTTATCCCATTTGACTCTAGTTTTCTGTTAGTCACTTTAGAGATAAGTTAAACATTTTATTTAGTTTTCTGTGTCTTTTAAAATGGAACACCATCTGTATCCTTAGTATCTTTTCAGTATAGCTTCCTTCCAGTTCAGAAATCCTCTTTCCAGTTGTGTCTAATAAGCCATTCAATTTCTGTGCTGAGCTTAATTCCAGTAACTATGTTTTCATTTATTTTATCTTACAACCTGTCTGATTATTTTGCTTATGTCTTCTTTCATTGTGACATTTTCCCTTTCTGTAAAAATCAAATGATCTTAACCATACTTAGTTTATTACAACTAATAGCATAACATTTTCTTCTGTAAGTTTCAAGTGTTAGAAAACAAATTTTCTCATGTTATAGTTGTAAGCTTTCTGTTGGCTTGCTTCCTTTTATCGTTTGTAAAATGCTGTTGTGAGGCCACAGTCAGTGGGAGTATTAACTCTATGGGAATTGAACCTAATCTTGTTTGAGGAAATGTTGCCAAAGACTGGTTCCACATTTGTTTGTGCCAGGTCTGGGAGTTTTCTCATTACATGGCCAGTTTTTATGTTGAACTCTCAATATTGGTATTCCAACACTATAGAGATTTAAATCTTTGGAAATGCAAAAAAACATGCATCTAGGCCTTGTTCTATAAAAGGATTAGGACTGGAGAGGGAAAGTAGCTGGGTCTCTTGGAAAGGATATGCATCTCCACCATATGCTACTTCTAGGGTTTTGCATGGAGAGCAGAGCCCATTAGTAGCTGGCATGTTGAATCCTGAAGAACCTGGAAGGAAGACAATCTCACCCATGCCAAAATGAATCTTCATTCCAGCACAGACAAGTAGCAACTTGGATTCCAAAGGACACAGAGCTGGAAAAATCCACGTTCTCTGCTTAATATTCTCAGATGCTCAAGCTGCTCATCCCATTATTTTAAGTGGAATCACTGGAGAGTCTTAAATATGTTAGTGTCTTAAAATTCAAAGCTATTACTTCCTGCTATAACACATGTTGGGCTCCTGTGGGTACACATGGTTTCCTAACAGTCTTCTCTTCTGAGTGTTCTTTCAATGTAGACATCTGTGACTCTCAACAGGTAAGGGACTGATTTAAAAGTTATGCTGGCTTTAAGATGACGACCAATAATTATTGCCATTTATTAAAAGCTCTATACATCAGCCCTTATATAATTGATTTATATTATTTCATTGTATCATTGAAAGCTCATAGTACTCTGTTGTTAAGTTTAAGTGTGATTTAGAGAATTTACTAATTTACTTATGGTCATTGTCTTATTTACAGACACCATGACCAAGGCAAGTCTTATAAAAGGCATTTAATTGGCGCTGGCTTACAGGGTCAGAGGTTCAGTCCATTATCATCAGGGTGGCAACATGGCAATGTCCAGGCAGATATGGGATTAGAGGAGCTGAGAGTTCTATCTCTTGTTCTGAAGGCAGTTAGGAGAAGACTGGCTTCCAGGGAGCCAGGGTAAGAGTCTTAAAGTCCATGCCCACAATGGCACACTTCCTGCAACGAGACCACACCTACTCCAACAAGGCCACACCTCCTAATAGTGCCACTCCCTGGGCCAAGTATATCCAAACCATCACAGTCACAGACTTAAGCATTTTAATTTGCACTAGGGCAACTTGCATCATGGCTTTGTTCTGCCATCAGGTCTGACCATATTGCCCAGGCTGACCGTGAACATCTGGCTTGGCCTCCCAAGTTCTGGGCTTACAGGTATTTACCACCACATCCCACTGCCACATCACACTCTTAAGCTCCGAGCATCCTGGTTTTTTTGGCATTGAGATTGCTTATTCTGGCAAACGATAGAGATGAAGAGATTATAAAGCAACATAAAATCACTTTAAATGATTTAGTATTTTTAAATATAATTATCAAAAATATTAGTGTCCTACATCAATTTTAATATCAACACTTGTCTATTTTTCCACAAACCATCAAAATGTCTCTGAAACACCACTTATTTGGCACACTTATATTCTAACCTGGCTCAGACACATTGGTTGGTTATTAAACCCTGACTGTTGCACTGGAAGAAGATGGTATCCATACTTCCGCTCAGGTATTAGAAAATTTATGCTCATACTCACAGGAGATGGCACAGGGCAGCAGTTGGTGCTTCTGGAGTTCCCTGCTGCATTTTCAGTGATTTGTTTTCCCCATATCGAAGCTCTAGATCACACTCTGTATCTGCTCAGCCTTGTGTGTTAGCCTGAGTGAGGAGAAATTTATGCCAGGAACAGTAGCTAAGGAAACCCATGAGAGGAGACAGATTGCTTTCCCAAGAGAGAGACCAGAGGGGGTCTTTCTGTACTTAGGCTGAGCTTAGGGTTTAGTTCGTACTATAACCAAACTAAAGTTCTTGCCCTTTTACCTTGTGTTTTGAGACATGCTCTTGCTAAGCTGGCCAGCCTTGAAATCACTCTCTATAACAGTCAGGCATGGAATTTATAATCCTCCTTCACCAGTTTCTGAGTAGCTAGACAACATATCTAGTTAGAAATTCCATATTTTTCCTCAGTGATAAAAGGCATTTTATCATTCAAGAAAATATGGAAAATATTTAAAAGGATGAAAGCTGTATTCATAATTCTATCAGCTAAGACACTCTCTGTTACATAATAGAGTTATGTGCATATATCTTCTATTTGTATGTTTTTGTGAATTTGTTTTTGATAATTACAATTGAACTATAGAACCAAATCTGTTCAGTTTAACCCTAAAATTAATATTAACATTGCTTAATATGATATCAACTGTTTTTATAAATTTTCCATGCTTAGTATAAGAATGCCTTTTACATGAATATTTTTCATATGGTAAATGTTCAGGACTGAGTTGATTTCACAGTGGGCCTCCATGAACTGTATTTCCTGGCAGCCGATGATGATAACCATCTGTCCATTCTATTCACAGCACACCCTTCAGTCTGATGATGTCTCCTCCCTAGGTTCCTCCTGGATGGGATCCAGCTTTTCGTTGATCCTGAGCAGCAGTGGGATGTATAAAATTGGCCCTATAATGGCCGAGGGCTGCCACCAACTCTTAACTGCAGTCTTGTCTTTTGAAAAGTCATTCTTTGAAGGTATCCTGCACCACTACACAATGAACACTTGGAATCCTATGTGACAAGCTTCTTTCTACTCACACGTTCCCAAGCTCGGTACTATCTAGCATACTGTATTTGCTGTAAATTGGAGTTTCTAATTAGAATCCACTTAAATGTCAAAAAGAAGCTACTGCAGAATGAACACACAATTGTGATATTGAAGGCAACAAAATGGTAGTGATTGGTTAAACTCTCATCTGCTCAGGTTAATTTAGCAGCAATTAAAACACAAGGGGAATAAATATAAAATATGTTCTCTGTCTTTCTCTGTCTCTATCTGTCTCTCTCTGTCTCTGTCTCTCTCTGTCTCTGTCTCTCTCTCTCTCTCTCTGTGTGTATGTGGTGTGCATGTGCGTGCATGCTTGCTCAACCAATGATCTAACTGCCTCAGCAATTCCAATCTCTGTTCAAGATCCCAGGGTTCCTGCTGAAGACCCAAGGGTTCCTTGAAAACCACTGGTCTTCAGTCCTCATTTGAATGATGAATCTGTTCAGACAGCAGCAAAGACTGGTATGATTAACAGCCACAGTGTATACACACACATCCTTCAAGGGCAAACAGGAAACACTATTTTCTCCTCAGAGAACTTGCTATCTGGGCCTCTATCTGAAGCTTTTGCCTACATTAAGGGAAAGACCTATTCCATCAGTCAATTCTATTCTTTCTATGGTTTTAAAGTCCATTAAATTGAAAAATATTGTGTATTTATGAGACATAACATGGTGTTTTGAGCATTGCCTTCATTTTTAAATGGCTGAATTGATCTTACTACAATATACATTCCTTCATATATTTATCATTTTCACAATGTCCCTCTTCAAGTACACAGATCATTGTAACTATTGCAAATAGTTGTACAATATAAGTGTACAATAGACTTTCTACCTTGTCTCTAACTGAAAATTTACATCTTTGATCGACCACTTTCTGATCTCCTTCCTCAACCTGATTTCTGCTTTCAACTCTCTGGGTCTCTGTGTCTAAAATTGTTTTTTATTCTGCATGAGAGATCATCTTGCTTTTTCCTCTGTGCCTTGTTTATTTCATGTAACACGATGCCCTCTAGGCATGGACTTCTAAGTTCATCTGTATTTTCACAAATATTTAAGAAAATTTTTTTTGATTTTATTCATTCATTCATGTGTGTGTATGCATGTGTATTTAGGCACCATGGAACAAGTATGGAGGTCAGAGAGCAGCTTGCTAAGTCAGTTCTGTCTTTTCACCAATGTAGGTTCTGGGATTGAAGTTAAACTTGACAGAAATTTCCCAAATTAATCATCTCACTGGCCTGGTAAGATTGTCTTTTCCTCTTGGGTAACAGCCATCCTGACAGGTGTGAAGTGACAATTGTGGACTTTGCACTTAAAATTTATTTTTAAGAAAGTCGATCTCATGTTAAATAAAAAGGAAGGAACTATTCCAGGCAAAAATAACATTAGCATAAAATACCTCTCAACATCTCACTAAAATTATCTATTTTATATATACATACACACATCACACACATATACATATATATGTATTCTTAAATATAACCTGTTGAGTCCATCTTTTATTTTTTGAGATTATAACCACATCATTTCCCTCTTCTTCCTTGTCCTTCTAAGCTCTTGCATGTACCCTTCTTGCTCTCTTTAAAATCCACAGGCAACATTTTAAAGATTGTACAAACTCTTACATTTATAAGAAATCTCCTGTCTATTTAAAAGACTGCCCACATTTAAAAGTATTCTTTCTCTCTGATATCACCTCAGCTCTTTGAAGGTATAACTTATGAGGAGCCAGTCAAAGTCACAAAGTGATTCTGACTCTGATCTAGAGTAAACATGGCTCATTATAATGCTAAACTGGCTAGTCCTCAAGACATTCATGTCTGCCATCTGTGTTTTTTTAAAATATGTACTCTATAACCTTAAACTGCACATGCTCAGAAATGTACACCTTAAACTAACCATGCTTTGAAATGTGTCGAGAACATATATAGACTCTCTGAATAAAATATAGATATTTTCTTTTATCCATAAGAACATTGGTGTGTGTGTGTGTGTGTGTGTGTGTGTGTGTGTGTGTGTGTGTGTGTGTATGTAGCTACCATAGGCCAAAATTGACTTTTGTTTTGTTTTCTGAAACACTAAGCATGGAGCTTATCAACTGGACAGAATAGCTGACCAGCAAATCCCCAGTGTCCTCATGTATCTTCCTCCCTGATGCTAGGGTCGTAGGCACACTATCTATTCTGGATTTTATGTGGGTGCTGAGGATCTGAACTCAGTTCTGCATGCTTGTGTGGTAAGTACTTTACTTAGTGTTCTATCTCCCCACCCCAAGAAGCACTGCTTTTTCAGTGACCCCAGTGGTCTACTTACTTGCTGCAAGTAAGAGATTGTTCTCTGTTATTTGATTCTTTAAATGTGTTCATTGGCCTGACTCTGTTCAAGAGGAGATTGCATTGTGTCCATTTATATTTTGTGTGACTCCCTCATGTCTGATGGAGTTAGTAAAGATCCATCTGGAGATAGATAGGGAATGGGGGAAGTCATGCTGGAAAGAGCAGGAGTTAAAAAGAGAAAGCAAAAGTTGAAAAATAAAATGGATCTGGACCAATCCTGACCTTGTCCTATACCAGTTGTGTAACCTTGATAATGATGTAAGGTCTCTGAACTGTATTTCCTTTGTAAAACTCAGGAATGTTTTGTAACTTAAAAGTAGTAACCTTGTGAAGTCCCTCACAGGAAATCAGTGTTTTCTGTCTACCTCCTTCCTTTTGGTATGGTAAGAGTGTTTGTTTCTTCATGACCTGGCATAACTTCATTATCATTGAGTGTTCTTGGACCAGACTATACACACCTTAGGATGACCTCAGCAAGGAACTGAATGCTATTCCTAGGACAAAAGGGATGTATAGGGAATATTTGGTGGCATCTTCCACTTTATTGGTACCTTCATGTGCAATTTCAGAAGATTGGTATAGGCTTCACCCTTATGAAAATCATAATCTCCTCACTTATTTATCACCTAACACAATCCAGTGTCTAGTAAATAAATGCCCATAACAAATGTAAAGAGAAACTGCCTGGCATCTGCAGCCCAGGAAGATATTAGCCCAGTAAATATTCCAAGCACCAGCCAGTGGCAGGTAATACACTACCTACAAATTGTCCTATCTCTTTCTCGGAAGACAAGTTGGTGAGAAAACAGCTATGCAGTAGGTGTCAAGAATTAACTGAGGAATCTCACGTCATAGAGGTATAATCGTAATTCTCTTCCTTACAAAATACTGCCAGTCCTCTAATCCTTTTTCCCACTGGGCTGCAGAGTCACTCAAGGGTATCTTAGCCCACATTCCACCACTTTTCACTCGCAGGCTGATTCTTTGTCTCATTCACTTTTTGAGATATTTGTACAACATTCTTCTCAGAGACTTTCCAAATCCCCATCCTCCTCTGACCCAGACAGAGATGTAGAGAGATAGAAATGTAGTTTTCATGGCTGCTGTGGAGGAATATGGGGCCACACATCACCTGTCTTTTCCTTACATGTTCTACAGGTCTCATGAGCAGGGTTAGGCAGTGCAAGAGAAAGGCAAGCAAGCTTGTGAAACAGGATCAAAGTACCTTGTCTTATAGCTGTACTATCCTCAAGTAATAATCAGTCTCTGGTGTGGTGGATAGCCCCAGCCTTGTATTTTGATCCTAGTTCCACCCCCCTGAGAGGGGCTCCAGAGGAGGATTGAATCAATGTTATGGATAGCCTCAGTCTTGTATATTGATCCTAGTTCCCAGTGGATAGCCCCAGGCTTGTATTTTGATCCTAGTTCCACCCTTCTGGGAGGGGCTGCAGAGGATGATTGAATCTGTACACAGAGGACATCTTGTAAACCTTCTGTCCAATTAAAACCTGTAAAATAAAGACTAGAGCCAGTGATTGGGCAGTAGAAGGGGAGGCGGAGAAAAAGGCTTAGGGGAGGAGAGAGTGAGAGGAATTCGATATAAAAGGCAGAAGAGAAGAAAAGAGAGGGAGTTGCCGGGAGAGCAGAAGCAGAAAGAGAAGCAGAGGAGAAGCAGGAGGGAGCTGGACAACCACACGGCCTGGATAAAACTGCAAGTTATAAGGAATCTCATAGCTGGGGAATAGAGTAGTATAGTGGTAAATCTGCCCAATCCAGGTGTGCAATTTATACCATAATTATTGAGCTGTGTCTTCCTTATTTGGGGTTTAAATAATTTCTACTACAAATTTCTGGTCTTCCCCAAACCAGGGCAGAAGGCACCATCTACTTCCCTGAGTTTTCATAGAGTACCATAAGACTGGTTTTCTAGGCCCACTCTGACTGAAGACCAGAGCTGCAACAGCAGACATGTAGTTCCTCACAATTCTGGAGGCTGGATGTTCAAGATGAAGTTTTGCCAATGTTGGCTGCTTTTCTTTCTCCTTGACTTGTAGATGGGGCCTTCTCTCAGGCATTGCCACATCCCCATTTCTCTGACCAATGTGTCTTTTATCTTCTTGTGACCCCATGTCTTTTGTTGTTACAAATGCACCAGGTTGAATGAATTAGACTCCACTATAGTGAACTCATTTGGACATTATGAGATCCTAGGAGTTAGAAAATCAACACACCCATTTGAGGAGAAACAATACAGTCTACTTACTATACAAAAACCATACAAGCATCACTCATTGTGTAAGGGTAGTTTAATCAGTTTTAGAGAGACCAAAACCTTTTTTCTCCTTCTGCATGCCTAGAGGAAAGGCCATGAGAGGACACAGTCATCTAACGGATGGGAAACCTGCCTTCTCACCTTTCTACAGTTGTGAGGAAACAAATAACTGCTGTTTAAGCCAGCCAGTCTGTGGTATTTTGTCAAGGTGTCCTCAGCAGATGAATACAAATGTATTCTGTGAAAAGTTCCCGACGACTATTTTTATTTGCTTTTGCTTTGTCTGCTTGATCTAAGTTAGATGTTAGAATGACTATGCAATCATGGCCAATACTATGTGTCTCTCCCAATCCAGGGAAGGGACAATGACCTGAATGCTGAACAAATCAAACTACATGTGTAAATATTAGGTAGCATTTTCTAAGATGATGTTGGAGAGAGGGATACAAACAAGATAACCATGCCCCAAAGGAGAGAGTTCTGGAAATCACATCCGTGAGACAGTTAAGTAGCTAAGAATCTGACAGAAAGGAAAGAAAGCTACTCATGGAGAGAAATGGTGACCTTAGGACTGGAAATACTAAAAATATCAGTGACAGAACATTTTAGGCCACCAGATCTTACCTTAATGAGGAACACCTTTCTGTAGAGCTACTTATAACAGAAAATGTCTTCAGAAAGAATTTGTATGCTTATTTCTGGAAGTTACAATGTCAGATGAGGAAAATATTCATCAGTTACATGGAGCATTGGATTTCTTCTCCCTTGACACTTGTGCAGGGTAATGCTTAAAGCAAAAGCCAGGAAAACCAGATGGTTTCTTGAGGTTGACTACTAAGGTCAAGTCACAGAGATCCCTACTCATATGTGGATGCTACCTGTAAAGTCAAAGCACACAGCCAGGCTCTGCACGGGCTGTATTTTCCTCAGCTTGCACAGTGTTTGATTTGGAAAGTTTGCCCCTAGGCAAACAAATATTCACATTATGGATTTTGATGTTGTTCTTCACATTTGTTCTATAACGAATCCACTTCCTTTTCAATATTAAGCCATTTTAGAGATAGAATACAAGCAAATGGGTTTCCTCAGATGAAATGACATCTTTTTCTAAACAAGTGTCCTGAATTTTTGTGGTAGGACAAGCAGAAAGGATCTGGAATAATAATAGCTATCCTAATGCTCTTCTTTTCTTTAGAATATATACATCTTCTACCTTTCCCAACAGATATGCGGGGTCTCTGAGTGATAATTATGATTGATATTTTACTGTACATAATACCACTTTTTTCATATACACATAGACATGCTTGTATGTATACACACATACACACAAACACACACACACGCAGAGACAGAGAGAAACAGAGATAGAAACAGGAAAATTCCTTGTAGACACACATTATTTTAATTTAAAATTGATTTATACTTTTTCACAGCCCATACTACATCATTAGCAATTCCCCAGACTATTAATGAATTGGGAAATTTTATTTTTAAAGCAACAATATCATATTCCATTTATGAACTTTTCATGATTCCTATAAACGTCAGTGTTTACCCACTGAAGGTTTGTAATGTGGTTGATGTTCTGCTATTAAAATTGAACCATGATGAGCACCTTGAGTAAATATTTTGTGTATTTTTTATTGTTTTCTTATGATAATTACTAAGCACAGCATTAGTGGGCCAGAGCCTGAATATTTACTACTTGATGACAGAAGTAGTTTATTTAACTACCCCCCTCACTCCTGCATAAATCAGGCTGCTGACCTGCAGTGCTTCATTAAGTGTAAGCATGTCATCTAAAGAGAAGTTTTACCAATTTGATAAGCAAGAGTAGATTTGCAACTACTGTTATGATGTGTTTGATTAGCAAAATTAGTTTTTTTTTTCCTTTGATATGGTTTTAAGTGATTTAAATGGCATCTGTTGTGGATTGGACATGGAATTTGCTAATTTTTCTACTTCTTCAGTATTTTTCTTGTTAGTTGAAAGATGCTTTGTAGTGTAAAATAATAAAATCCATGATGCATGATTTCTTTGATAGTCTGCCACTTTTCTCTTACTTTCTTTTTGTTTTGTTTTAACTTAGCATGCAAGGTGGTCGGGTACATCATGGCCTCTCCCTCCTCTCAATCCACTTCCAAACACCATTGACTTACATAGGTTTTAGGAAGATGGTTTAGTTGACCCCAGGTGTAGCAAGATAATTTCTTGCTACTACTACATTGTATATGCAGTGGAGCTCCGTGATTGGGCAGCATGAGAGGTAAGCAGAGTGAGGAGTTGGGAGAGAGGAAGGGGAGGAGAAAGGAGGCTAGCAACGATGGAGGAGAAGGCATGGTTCACAAACAGTCCTGGGTAGCTACTTATCCAAAGGTTAGATATTGGGTAACAATTCTAATTGTGTGGGCATCTTAGCATGCAAGGTGGTTGGGTACATCATGGCCTCTCCCTACTCTCAATCTGCTTCCAAACGCCATTGACTTACATAGGTTTTAGGAAGATGGTTTCGTTAACCCCAGGCACTCTATATTGTGTAGCTTTTCCCCATTAAATATATACTTGGAATTTATCCTAATTTATACTTTTAAGTATTTTTTTCTAATTGTTTTGTTTTTTGAGACAGTGTTTCTCTGTGTATTCCTGGCTGTCCTAGATCTAACTGTAGACCAGGCTGGCCTAGGACTTAGAGATTTGCCTGTGTCTGACTCCCAAGTGCCGGGATTAAAGGCATAAATCATCACTACCCAGCTTTTAGCTTTTTCTCTAATTTTAATGGCATTAGTTTGGGGGGAGGGGTACCAGCCCCAAGAATCCTCTCTTATACCTCAAATCCCTGGGTAGTGTGTGTGTGTATACATATATGTATTTTTCTGTCTTTATGTGTGAGAGAGACTATTCTTGAATACAGTGTGCACATATACCTCAGTGAGTGTGCACTTTGTCGCCAGAAATAATGACAGATCTCTTCTGCAAATGCTTCTCCACCTTTATCTTTGGAGACAAGATCACTCACTGAACTTGGATCTCAAGAACTTGCTAGACTGACTGACTGACTTGAGAGCCCTCAAGCAGGAGGCCAGCTCCAGATTTGTGGAAACTGGTGAGATAGGATCACTCTACTTAGCCCTGACTGTCCTGAAACTCATTATGTAGGTCAAGCTGGAGTCAAACTTAAATAGATCTACCTGCTTTTCCCTCCCAAAGGCTCAGTTTAAAGGCGTGTGCCACCATGCCCAGTACATTCCCAAGTTTTATGTGAGTGCTGGGATGCTAAGCTCAGGTCTTTATGCTTCTGCAGCAAACAGTTTAAGAACTGGCCATCTCCCGAGCCCCTTGAACACTCTCCCTTTCTCTTTTCCTGTGACTCTTATCACAGAACACTAACTAGCAGTGTGAGGATTAGCTTGCATGACTCATCTTAAACGAAGTATCATGGTTGTTTGTATGATCCCTTTAATACAGGCTCCATGAATGGCTAATGTGTAAATAAGAAGAAAATCTGCCTTCTAAACCCACATGAAAGAAACAATTATCCTAAATTGGAATTTAATTGTCACAATCTCTGCCTCTTGTTTCTTAAGTATGGCTGAACCCCCAGGTTGTGTTTTAATGAGACAAGTATTTATCACAAAACTCAAGCCTTCAGAGCCCTTCAATGGTGCACACCTCTTCCTAGACCCTGACAGAACCCCTCATAATGCATTCAGATGTATTATGGGGCTTGCAGCATCTGCAAGACAGTTCACCCCACTCTTCTGCTTCTTAACTTACCAGCTGATACAATGAGTAAGGGCCCTTTTGAAGCCACAGAGTCTGAGATATATAATGAGATCATATCTTTAAAATAGTAAGAGAAGAAAGGGGGAGGAGGAAGAGAAAGAGGAAGATGAGGAGGAGAAGGAGGAGGAGGAAGAGGAGAAAGAAGAGAAAGAGGATCAGGAGAAGAAGAAAAAGTGAAGTGTAGTTCTATTGAGTGGATAGAAGAGTTTTCTGTGCCTTTCTGATGCCATTGTGCTATTGTAGGGGTCACTAGTGTATGAAGGGATCGCTGTCATAGGAGCGAAGGAAAGGGAGGTTTCTCTTGAAGCTTGTTATGACCACACTCAGTATACACTTTAGCATCCAGGATGCCTTTATTCGGGATGGATGATGCTTAGGGGAGGAGAAGATGAGTAACCACTGGGTCAGTGGGACTGCAACATCTGTTCTACCCTAACCACCTCACTCCCTCCATGTGTTAGAGTCCAGATAACTCCTCCTTGCATTCTACGTGACTTATAGATTCATTCAGTAGGAGACATATTGTGGAGTGTGTTTAATCTGTCTCTCCAAAACCAGAGCCACAGACTATGTTTTAAAGATGTCTTATAATTATAAAAGCAATGTCCATTTATTGTAGTGAGCACAGAATAGACACATTAGAAAACAAAAATAACCCATCACAGTAAGCTTTCATCTAGTGTCTGTTGATTTGTATTTAAACAGACTTAACACTGAACTGGGCAGACCGCTTTGCACTGGCAGTTTTTTTCTCTCCACTTAATGTGTCATGGGTCTATTTCCATGATAATACACATTCCTCTCCACAATCACAGTTTAAAATTGCACGCTGAACATTCCTTCACATGTTTTATTATTCTTATCTCTCTTTTTGGTGCCATGTTTCTCATAATTAAGCATTCAGGATTATCAGCTTTTCTGTTGGTTGCTGCAAGTTGGTAAGTAGCTAGAGAAAGCAATCAAACTCTCTTAAAACCTAGATCATAAAACAAAACAAAAACTATGCGATTTTACATGCCCACCTCCACCTCCTCTGCTACTTGGCAAAATTTATGCTCTAGAAAAAGGACTGTAGTTTACAGTGAATGAGTGGGATTCTTAAAACTGATTAAGAGGGAGCCATTCAACACATACACACACACACACAACACACACCACACACACACACACACACAACACACAGTAGTATTTCACATTAAAGCACGGAGAACTCCATCTGGGGTCTGATGCCTGAAAGAGGAGCAGAATGTGTTGTGTTTTCAAGAATGAGGGCGCTGTCATTATTTTTATGTGTCTCTTTGCTTCAGCTCTTGCCACACATGATAAAGATTCCACTGCATCTGCACAATAGAGATAAGACACCAGGGGAAGTGCTTGCAGATGGCTGTGGTTAGAAGGAGAAAAAGGAAAAGCCACAAAGAACACTTTAATTAAGTCTTCCTTTCACTCTTAATAAAATTCGGTAACGATTACCAGGGAACTTGTGCTCTATCTCAGGAACAAATCATAAGATTTTGAAGGCTATCCCAAGCTGCCTGAAGTATAGCTTATTATTTCTCTGTGATTTGATAAATTGCAAAATGTATTTGAAAACCTTCAACTACTCTTAGAATGCTCAAAGTCATGGGTACCTGTTTTGTTGACACTTTTAGAGAACTCACTGGAAGTCACTTAATAATATTGCAAGTAAGGGCAAAAAAGATCACGTGCATGTTTATGTGGACAGTTGTCACTTACTGTGAGAAATTTGTTCTAGGATCCCAGCAGTTAGATTATGAAAACTGACAAAGTAATTTTATATAACATGTGCTATTTTCCTGCATAATACATGTATATATCACATATGTATAAAACACATATACACATATATGTGTTAGAATATTTTCTATTTTTATGTATAGTTGGTTGAGTCTATGGATGCAAGTCTATGACTAACTAGACCAAACGCCCATCTCTCTCTTTCTTCTCTCTCTCTCTCTCTCCATTTCTCTTCCTCTCGGTGTATGTGTGTTTGCACACATGAAAATTACTTCATCTACAATATTCTATCAGAAGAGAACTTGAGATTTGCTAAAGAGTTCAAGGGCTCATCAAGAATGCCATGAACATATTATAAAACATCTGTTATGATGCAAATAAACAGAAAAAAATTACAGAACTTTAATGGATGTTGCGGGTGTTGCATATAGATATGAAACACTGTAAAAGCTGAGTTAATGCAGAACCTGGCATTCTGCAAGTAAACAGACCTGGAATTGGGGTCTAGTAAGTAATATTAAAAGATTACTGTGATGATTAATATTTCTTAATTTTTGAGGGATACTTTGTGTTACACTCGGCAAACATTCTCTATTTTATGTCTTTATCAATGTTAGATCAGTTTCATTGTTTTCTCAGGTGAAAACACAAAAGTTCAGAACTGTCAAAGAAGATGCCTGTGGTTCTGTAGTTGTTAAATTCTGAGTTCAGGACTTGAAAGTGTCTCTTTGATGTAAAGACTCCTTTTTTTTTTTTAAATTGAGTTCCCTCTTTTAGACCCCAGATACCCTAACTGCATTCAATGGTTCTCACATTAATTCTTGGTTTCTAGATTCCATCTGGGTTCTACTGTTCTTGGGAGATGTGTCTTTTAAAAATGTTTTCAAAAGAGACATGTCCTGACGTATCCTTTCTCTTGCTATGGATGTTGGTACAGTTTGAAGCAACTCCACTCAGGTGGTTTGGGCCAAAAAAAAAAAAGTGGTTTTGGATGAAAAATATACTTCATCTTTACATCTCCTCTACACTGCAGAGAGGATGTTAGAACCAGAGATCTGGATTCCTCTGCCTGTTTCAAGAATAATATTGAGCCTCACAGCTTCCTCCAGGGACTTTGGTTCTGTAAAAGGGCTGCGAGGAAGTAGACAAAACTGTCAACACTCAGGTGAGAGTTTTGGGGGAATAAACAAAGATTGTCTTTTGGAAAACAACATTAACAATGAAGAATAAGGACAGGAGAGAGAAATTTGCATGAGCATGAGACATGAGCAAGCTATGAGAGGAGTGAGGGAGACTGGAGCCATTGGATAAGGGGACAAAGATGGGAAGAAATGTGAAAAGTCAAGAAGCACTGAGTATCTCCCTTGGTTGTTCGCTGCATCACCTTTCACATTTCCTAGAAAGAGGAAAGAATGTTGGCGGTACTTTCCCTGCTTCTGTGTTTGGTCTGTGGATGTGTTCACGGTTGGGTTGCTTGCATCCCTGTTGCACATGAAGGGACACAGTGCAGGCTTCTTACAAATATGTGCTTTAGTTTGTACAGCTGCTTAGCTTCTATTACTTGCCACTGCAATATATCTCTTTTATTGGGCTTTAAAATTTCAGATGCCAACAGAAAGTCTTCCGCTGGGATCCATGTAGTTTGAAAGTACAGATCTCTGGGTAAGTAGAGGAGAAAACAAATAGAAAAAAAGGGGAAAATATTCTACAAGGACCTGTAGGTTTCTTCTTTCTGTCCTTCCTTCCTTCCTTCCTTCCTTCCTTCCTTCCTTCCTTCCTTCCTTCCTTCCTTCCTTCCTTCCTTCCTTCCTTCTTTTTCTTTCTGTTTTGTTTTTATTTTCCTTTATTTACTTGTTTGAGACTTTCATCCATGCACAGAATGCATCTTCAATAAATCCACTCCTATTTCTTCCCTGCTAGGACTTCTCTTTTCTCTGCACCACTTTTTGTATCAACTTCATATGTTCTTGTTTATATGTAAACTAGAGTGTCCAATTAGTGTTGCCTCTATATACACAGTTATAAAACAATCTATTGACTCATGGATAGACTTTTCAGGGACCACATCCCTGAAGAAAATTGAAACTTCCTTCACTAGCAATCATCAATGCCAGCGGCTCCTCAAATACTGGTGGGACTTTGTGAACCCCTACCCCACCCATGCTGGAATTTTGGCTGGTTTAACATTGTGCTGGGCTATGTTCTCTTTTTAGTAACTGTGTTTTGTATTCATTCACAAATATAAATATTTCATTTACTTATTGTATGTTTCTCATTTTAGTTCTGAAAAAAATTGCCAAGAATCAAATTATTTATAACTATAAACACTTCTTTTTCATTTATTTAAAAATTTTATTAGCATTAATTATAAAATTAATGAGTTTTATAAATGAGATATACTTTGATTATCTATTAGCATGTCATGCATCCCCAACTACTGTCCTTCCTCCTCCACTTTTGTGTATTTTCTTTTTCATTTAATTATTATTGTTAAATGTACAAATACATATTAGTATATAGGTGCAACCTGCTGAGTTCATTTAGTGGGTTGGGGGGGCGCTGAGCACATGGTATTAAATAACTACCTAGAGGGCTCATCCCTGGGTAGGCTAAGTAAAAGTCTGTGTGGTGTGTGTGTGTGTGTGTGTGTGTGTGTGCATGCTTTTGGTCTTCATATGTGTTCATATGTGTGCAGGTATATGTATGTACGTTATGTATGTACGTATTCATGTGGAGGTAAGTAGATGATCAGGTTTCTTTTCTTAGGTGTCATCAGCCTTTTCTTTGAGACTAGTTCTCTCATTGGCCTCGAACTTATTTACTAGACTAGGCTAACTTGCCAGCCAGCCCCAAGGATTTACTTGCCTTGTGATTGAGTTACAAACATAAACCACCCTGACTAGCTTTAAAAACAAAAAACCAAAACAACAACAACAACAAACCCCACTACTTTCGATGTGAGTTGTAAGGCTGGAACTCAGATCCTTGCACTACATGAGCAGCACTTGACAGCTGAGCTTCTCTCTAGCTCTGATTTCATATATTATTCTTGAAAGTAGACCAGTTGCAAATATGACACGTAAAATTGTTCATGATCAAAGTACAATGATATGTGTTTGGAAATACCACAGTGAAACCTAATTTTTTTTAAGATGACTGAAAAAATAATTTAAAAACTTGAAAAAATTTCTGGAGCTGGAGAAAAGGCTTGGCAATTAAGAGAACTACCTGCTTTAGCAGGAGCCCTGAGTTTAGTGCCCACCGTTTACATGGAGGCTCACAACTGTCTGGAATTCCAGTTCCAGGGAACTTGTACCCTCTCCTATATTCTCTAAACATCAGGTATACTATATATATATATATATATATATATATATATATATATATATATATATAATGCAAACACTTATACACATAAATAAAACAAACCAACCTTTGTGAAAAGAAAAAAAGAGAACTCTTGGTTTACAGTATACAGTAGTCATAGGTCACTTAACCATGGATTCAACCAACAAGGTCAAAAATATTTGGATAAATTAGCTGTATCTGACCTGAAGATGTACAGATTTCTTTTCTGGTATATTTCCTAAAAGCAGTTGTTGACATAGCATCTACATTTCATTAGGTGATTCTACATCTTCTAGAGATAGCTTAAAGTATACATATGTGTGTGCATAGGATTCATGCAAACACTACATGATTTAACATAAGGGCATTGGAACATCTGTGAATTTGACTGTTCCTGGATCTAGTCCCCTGAGAATATTGAGGGGAGATATTGTAATATGTGACAGTTACCTTGGAAGCTGCTGGAGATGGAACCACCTACCTGGGGATGACCTTGTCCTCTTGAACTAGTAAGGCAATCATAATTCAAAAGGCCAGAGAGCTTCCGTAAAACAGAAGAGGAATTTGGTTTAAGACTATAGATGCTGAAATGACTGTTATTCCAAGCTAGCACAGAGGAGACTGATATATGGTATATATAAGTATATGTATATGTACATATACATATACATATGGAGGTGGCTAGGGAAGTTCCTGAAAGTATCACTGCTTTCAGAAGTGCTTCAGGGCCCATAGCCTCTCCAGGGCATAGGGCATAGGGCATAGGGCATAGGGCATAGGGCATAGGGCATATGACATAGGACATAGGTGAAGGACAGACACACACACACACACACACACACACACACACACAACACACACACACAGACTGCCACATAAACTGAGAATATATGTTGGATGACTTGCCTTACTGTCATTGTTAAGTGAGGATGATCCATGATCATCTTGCTGTTTGCATGCAGCCACCTGGCTTCATGAGATAGATGCATTTGCACTTCAAAAGAGTAGGATGGATTCAGTAAGTTGTCTTCTGCTCCCTGATTCTCAGCCTTGCCAGATAGTAGCATTTCAGTGGCCAAATTGTAGTACCAATCTTCTTAGCAGCATTTTTGTAATATATATTACACACACACACACACACACACACCCCACACACACACACACACATATATATGTGTGTGTGTGTGTGTGTGTATCTGCTGTCGTGGGGCACATTCTAAGAGTCCCAGAAGATCCTTGACATTTATGTCTTATGCATATTATTTTTTTTCTTTACAGACAAAGAAGTAGGCTTCCATGCTACCTTTCAAATGGCCTTTAGTTTTAGTTCTCTCTCTCTGAATTCCCTCTTTTTGCCTTCCCCTCCCCATCTTATCCTTCCATTCCAGCCTTTCCATAGATCCATAACTCTATTATTTCTCTTTCCTTTTTGTTAAAAGTAAAGATGTGAGTTTATTAAGGTTACTTAAAAGAATATGGAGATCTGTCCTTGCTCAGTCTCTTACTCTATAGCTAGCTTCTGTGGTTCTATGGATTCCGACTTGGTTATCATTGACCTAAGAGATAATTTCTACAAGTAAGTGAATATATATACCATATTTGTCTTTCCAGGTCTGGATTAATACACTCGACTTTTTTTCTAGTTTCATCCATTTGTCTGTGGACTTTATGATCTCAGTTTTTTCAAATGTTGAGTAATATTCCATTATATAAATGTACCATATTTTTTTGCTCATTTTTCTGTTGAGAGACATCTAGATAATTTCAGCTATCTGGCTCTTATGAATAGAAGAGCTATGACATGGTTGAGCAAGCTTCTATGTGAAAAAAATGAACTGCCTTTTGGCTCTATGCCTAAGATGGTATGGCTGGATCTTGAGGTAGGTCTTCAGCTCCCACCTTCCTGAGGGGCCATACTGATTTCCACAGTGGCTGTACATGTTTGAAGTCTCACCAGTAGTGGACGAGTGGTCCCCTTACTCCATATCCCTTGCCAATGTTAGCTGTTATTTGTTTTATTGAACTTAGTCATCAAGTCATGTATAAGATGAAATTTGAAAGTAATTTTGATTTTTAACTTGCCTAATAGGTAAGGAATCTGAATATTTGTTTAAGTGTTTCTCAGCCATTTGAGTTTCCTCTTGAGAATTCCCTGTGTAGATTTTTACCCCATTTTAAGTGAGTTATTTGGTTTTTTTTGATGTCTAGAATTTTTTGTTTCTTTATATATTTTGGATATTAGCTCTCTATCAGATGTACAGTTACCAATAATGGGGGAGAGAGAGTCACCCTGATTATATTTTGTCACCAAATGAGCTTTTAGGATAGGTTATATCTAATTGAGTTGCTGGCCAAAGGGGTCCCATGGAAATTCCCAAACAACCCAGGTTGTTGCCAAAACAATAGGCTGCTCTATAATAATTGATGGCCAGGCTCCATTGCTGAAAATAATACCTATGCAACTTATTTAACATGGAGAAGCCAAGCTATTGCCTACCTAGAGCCTTTACCTGTGTGTTCTAGTGTTTTTGGTACGGGAAGGTATTCTACATGATACCAAAATAGAAATATAAACACCAAACCACCAATCCTTTTATCTACAATGGTGTCCTGCCTGCAAGATATGCTAGTGCATTGGTGGTACAGTTTGTGTAAATAAACAACCAATATCAGATTTGGCTTAAAGCCCCTGCCACAAGATGGGACCCACACTGCTCGTAACCAAAGTCTGAGACCAGATAGCAAGGACCTAAGAGAAAACCACATATTACTGGTCAATAACAACAACAAAAATATAGCAATCAAAGGACTCCAAATGATATCCTGATAAACTCATAGTTCTGTATCTTGCTGGACCATCATTGGAGAAGCTCCCTCCTGCAGAAAATGGGAGTAAATACAGAGATCAGAGACCCATATCCAGATAATATGCATAGTGAGAGACTTTGGAACATTAAGCCCTAAATGTATGTCTTCATCAAATCCCTCCCCTGAGGACTCAGGAAACCTTGTAGAAGAGTAGGTAGAAAGAATGGAAGAGTCAGAAGGGATGGAGGATACCAAGCAAACAAGGCCCCTAAAGCAACATGATTAAAGCTCATATGGACTCCCAGACTAAGACAGCATGCACAGAGACTGCATGGGTCTGCTTTTTAATATTTTAAATGTAGTGCTTTATTTATTCTTTGAGGGTTTCATGTATGTATACAATTTATTTAATATGTTAAGATTTACTTGACTGTAGAAAATGGCAATCATTGTAAACAATTCCAGATAAGAAGATTCTACTTTGCACACACTCACATACACATATGCACACCTACATACATATACTCATACACACTCACTCACAAGTAGACACAGAAACACACAAGTGTTTTAATCTGGGCATATTTATATGAAAGAAAAAAATTATATGAGAAATGTCCATCTAACCTTGGGATTCTATTGCATCTGCTTTTAATGACTGGATGGAAGAGATTGAGCAAGAGGGGAGTTACTGGTACATCCTGGTTTTGTTGTTGTTGTTTTTGTTTGATTGTTTGTTTGTTTGCTTGCTTGTTTTTTATGGTGCAGAGGGAACCCAGGTCTTCTCATATTCCATGCAAACACTCTGTCATCTCTGACTACCAATGTCCAAGGTAGAGTCTCAGCCTGTTTTAAAATTAAAATAATACAAAGTAAAACAAAACTTTTGAATCCCTTGACTCTGGATTCATGTATATTATTCAGAGCACAAATAATTGTGCTTTCTCTCTCTCTCTGAGAGAGAGAGAGAGAGAGAGAGAGAGAGAGAGAGAAGAGCAATGAGCACATCATTCCAAGTCCCCAAGCTGAACCTGACTGTAGAACAGAAGAGTTTTCTCTCTGTGTCTCCATTTGCAGGAAAAGGCAGCCACAGCCCAGCAGGGTTTTGGCAGCATTTTTTTTTTTTTTTTTTTTTTTTTTTGCTTGTACCTGTGTTCATATTGCCAAAGGCTAGTGGTTCCCAAGACTTAGTATGCCAGGCATCTGTATTACCTAACAGGCTTGGAAAAAATTAACTTCAGGATTCAATCAGAGTTCGCAGTTCAGTAGCTTGTCCCAGTTTGCTATCCATTGGAGTTATAAACATTATAACCCAAATGAACTTGGGGAAGTAAAGGATTTCATTTATTTTTTAGATTATGGTCCATTATGAAGGGAAATCCAAGTGAGAGCTCAAGGTAGGGACTTGGAGGCAGGAACTGAAGCAAAGACCAGGGAGAAATACTCTTCACTGGCTTGATTTCCATGGCTTGCCCAGCTTACTACCTATATACCCTAGGGCTACCTGCCCAGGATGGCTCTGCTTGCAGTGTTCTGAGCTCTCCTACATCAATCATTCATCAAGAATATGTCCCCCCCATACACACAAACACACAGATTGACTATAGACCAAGCTAGAGGAAACATTTTATCCTCTTACCAGATAACCCTAGCTGGTGTCAACCAACAAAAACCCTGAACAACATAGAAGGTCTGGAGTCTCCAGATTCTATCTTTCAGTGGTGATTCCAGATCCTGGTATAGGTTGCAAACCATTGTCTTGAACTGTTTGTCTAGGGATGGGAATGGCATAAATGTGGTTAGGAGATCTGTCTCAAGAGCCACACTTATGGATTGTGACAGCAACAAAGACTAAAAGAAGCAGCTGTGGATAGGCAGGATAGGACACCTTGTTTCCTCTTTTCCAGGAGCAAAAGTCCAGGGCTTGAGGTAAAGAAATGCCCAAGACTGAAAGTTCTCATGATGAGATAGATGGGTACCAGAGAAACAAGAGAAATCGTTCAACCTCCATGTGCCCACAAGCTCTCTGGACATAATAAGTATAAATTCTCCATTCCTTTATTGTCATTACATATGCCAGAGTCTGGTTACCCATTTCACTCAAGTAGATACATCTGAAAGGTATTTCTGGATTGTATGCTAAGACTATGTTTAGTTTTGTAACTTACAAGGTATTTTTCTATCCCTATCAATCATGAAAGAGAATTTCTTCATTTCTGTTTCCTCATCACTTGCTTTGGCCTATTTTCTTTATTTTACTGAGTATGGTAAGTAGGTAGTAGTGTTTTGTGGCAATTTTGAAGTTCTCCTAACCCAAAGCACTTTTTCTTATGAAAAAAGCTTTATGACTACATTTTCATAGGCTTAGTTTTCATCTGCACATCTCCTATAGTGAAGTGTCATCTACCTTTCTTAGGCTCAGATGTTTATTTTCTTACTGTAAAGTCTTACAAACTTTCCATGCAGTCCACATAGAAGTCCATTGTGAGAGTTGTTACTTGGAAATCATTTCCTCAGTGGATAGACTGTCTTAGTTATAATAGTAGTATAAATGCCCTTTATAGGGTATAGTATTTAATTTGGGCTAAGCCTAACTTAGAACTTTTTCTTTAATTAATTTAATAAATTGCAGTGTATATGTGTGTGTTTTGCATGTACACATATGTGCAGGTGCATGAGAGGTCAGACTAGGATAACAGGTGCCTTTCTGCTTTATTGCCTTGAGATGAAGTCTCTTGCTGAACGGAAAGCTCACCATTTTAGTTATGCTGGTTGGCTGGCCAGTGAACTCCTGGGATCCTCCTGTCTCCATTTCTTCCAATACTGGAGTTATAGGCACTCACAGTCACACCTATTTTTTAATGCAGGTAATGGGACTCAATCAGATCCTTGCACTTGTACAGTAAGCACTATTACACACTGAGCCACCTCCTCAGCCATGAATCACACTTTAATGTTTTATTGTAATTATCATTAATTTGTTAAGGACATGAGGAATTTTAATATTTTTTCTTAATGAGCTGTTAATGTCTTGCATTTGAAAAGTATGTCTCTGGTCAGCTTTGAGCTAACTTCTGGCATGTGGTGAGTCATGCAGAGGTTCACGTCTTACATATGGATGTCCAATTGTCCCCTGTACATTTATAGAAAAACCTATGTTTTCTCCAAGTATTTGCCTTTATATCCTGTCAAAAATCAGTTGGCTGGGTTGTGGATAGAGTCAGTGGCAGATTGTTTTCCTAGCTTGGACAAAACCTAGGTCCAATTACCTACAAAAGTCTCACACAAACAAACAAAGATCAATTTACCAAATTCTGGATTCAGTTCAGTTATTTAGACAGAAGAAGTGAATGGTATAAAAGCTCTCTAAAGAAATGTTGGGCAGTCTGAAAATTAACAACTTTATACTCCAGAACACTGAGATATCAGAGTGGGCACTCCAGTTCTGGAGTGATATATCTACTTACATAAGAGTGAAATGAGACCTAAGAATGCATGTCTTCAAGCACACAACACTGGGTATCACGTACATTGAGATGGAGAGTCAACAATGCTGTGGTCTAAATGAGTCATCTAGAAAATTTCTGTGTTGATAGTATCAGAAATTGAACTTAAAGATAACGATTACATGAAGAGAGCAGAACTCTTATGAATGAACCAGCTCCTTACAAAATGGCCAACAGAAACCAGTTGGCTGTATTTATCTTGCCATGTGAGAACATAGCACTTATACTCAATGAAGAGACAACAAAACAATACCAGGCATTGAGTCTGCAGAGACACTGATCTTAGATTATTTAGTCTTCAGAATTATAAGAAAGAAACCCCAATCCTCATAGGTAACCTGGTCTCAGGTATTTCATTACAGCAGCAGAAAAAGACTAAAGCACATCAGGAATTTTAGGGACTGGAGACATGGATCAACAGTTAAAAGCACTGGTTGCTCTTACAGAGGACCCAGGTTCAATTCCCAGCACCCCATAGTAGCTCACGACCTTTTGTAACTCCTGTACTAGAGGATTCAGTGCCTTTTTCCAGTCTATGCCAGTATCTCTCATACACAGTACAGAAGTTGGACTCTATGCAACGTACAGACAAAACATTCATACCCATATAGTTTAAATTAAAAATGAGAAATGTTTAACCAGCAGCAGCATGGTTGGCTTTTCATTCTCTTATAGCCTTGCCCTAGCAGTTTCATGAGAAAGAAGAGCTGGTGTCCAGTGCAAGTTTATGGCACTTTGAAACCCACTAGACCATCTCTCCTCTTTCTTGCAGAACAGAAAGCTTCATTTTCAGGGAAAGGTTAGAGAGATTTGGAGCCAGGACTCTGGTGGAATCTCATTCTTGCTTAGCTGCAAACAGCAGAAAGATCATTACCAGATCCATCTCTTCATCACTCT
Source organism: Mastomys natalensis (assembly GCA_021653895.1). Lineage (NCBI taxonomy): Eukaryota > Metazoa > Chordata > Mammalia > Rodentia > Muridae > Mastomys > Mastomys natalensis. Next base: position 80,735 of record JAJTUV010002262.1, on the reverse strand, counting down.
CAAGGATAAGTGATACTGCAAGGAGGAAGGAGGTAAGGCTCCAGCCTGAGGATACAACTGGATTTCAATTGCAGTGAGGAGGCCTAGTGATAAAAAGAAGTTCTATATATGGCAGGAGGACAGAAAGTATTGTGAGAGGTAGACACATGAGGACCCGGTCCCCAAACCTGCCTAAGTCAGGGTACCAGAGTCTGATCCCCAGACCCAGAGCTCAACTAGCCCAGAGGAATTCATTGAAAAGGTAAGAGAATTTTTCTGGACAGATGTACAAGGCAGAGTCTCTCTGGTGAGCAGACAAAGAACAGAAGCAAAGTTAATCAGAGAGATAAAGATAAAATATCATCAGAATGACTAGAAATCTCTGGTGCCCATTATCAATAATAAACGCCATCTCTGGTAGCCATAGCAACAGCAAACTACAAACACAGTCCAACTTCTGACTAGACAGGTGCAGCTCTTTCTTGTAATGATTTAGTATCAGAAAATATATGTTCTTCCCTAGTCATGAGAGTGCTCATCTCTGTATCTACTGGCATACACAATGTGTCCAGCTTTCAACATTTTTACAGGACATACCAAGAGGGAATAATAAATATAGCCCTGAAAAACAAACTACCCTCAGATGAGGTTCATACAGACACTAAGCACACAGACATAAGATTAATAATAGGCAAAGATTTAAAGAAGCTATAATTAATATATTAAAAGCTCTGATAGAAAAGATAGAAAGCATGCATGATCTGACAGGTAACTTCAACAATGTTAGAAATTAAAAGTGCCCCAGCAAAAGCAAAGAGTATTTCCAGCATAGTCTAAGAAAGAAGTAGAAAATGATCCAAACATGTGTTAGAATTTTCTATGTCACCCTATAAGGTCATTGACTGTGTTCTAACTGACAGCTGCTAGGGAATAGTAGACATAAACACAGCATCCAAGAATTGATGGACAACATTAACCTCTCTAGTGTATGCACGTTTGGAATACCAGAAAGCATAGACTAATGGAATAGGATGGAAGAGATATCTGAAGACATAGTGACTGAAAATTGTCTAAAGTAGACATCAAATGACATATCAGAAAACTCAAGAACACCAAACAGAATCGTATGAAAATGAAAGCAGAAAAGCTCACACAGGCTTGGTAGAAGTGCTGGACCCCACAGGAAGAAAGCCTTGTGCGCAGCTAGAGGAGCAAACTGTGTTACATTAGTAAGAATCACAGATGCCTCATTAGAAGTCTCTCAAGCCAGATACCATGGAGAGACACTTTTAAAATATGGAGAGAAAACCGACTGTTAAACAAGAACTCTATACATTGAATAAATGGCTTTCACATGCAAAGAAGAAATAAATAGAACCCCAGCAAATCCAGAAACATCTGATGTACATTGTAGGAAACATTACAGGATGCTCTTTGAGCTGGAAAAAAAAATGATGCTGATCCAGGGACTTGTATCTGCAACAATGACATAGATAAAGGAAAAATAGTCTTTCACTATGGTGCAAAATGTAACTTGACTGAACTTTGAAGCAATTGCCAGGGACCAGCCTCATCTGAAGGCAGGGTCTGGAGAAGGGTAGATGCAAGAGCAGCTAAGGGAAGGAAGGATGAGACACTGGATGTCATTTGCTTCATGAGAGATGGGACAGAGGAAGTACATGTTGGTATGGCTTTAACCTACTCTGATAACTTTTGTCTCTTTCAGGCTTTATTTATACATAAAATCATTTCCTCAGAAATTTTATGCATTGACTACACAGCTTTTCAAAATACATTTTCTTCTAGAGTCTTCCTTGATTACATAAGAATATTGAAAGAGGAACAAAGCAAGCAAACAGCACACTTATAAGAACTAAAAATTAATATTATGATAAAATCAATTTTCTTTAAACCCAGTATCTTCTTCCTTAAGATTGGTGTTCTAAGGTCTTGCAGTTACAGAAATGCTAGACAGAATGACTCTATTTAAATTTGATTTTGTTTCATTTTGGCATAAGATTAATAAATCAAAAGTTATTTCCTGCTACCCATAATATCAAACTTGACTTTCTATAGAAGTTCGAACATTTAACCCTTATTTAATTCTTCCATTTCTTCCTCTATATTTCTTTTATATTTGACATAAGACCACCATCCTTTTTCTTTGATTCTTAAAATATTGTTTTAGACCTTAAGCTTAAGCAAGGGTGGTCTGTCAGTGAAGTTCTGGTCTGAGAAGTCTGTTCAGAAGGCAGGCAGTTTACTGAACCAAGATGCCTTCCTCTGTGTCTGTATCTTGAACCTTATTTCAATATGATCCCTATGTTTATTGGAATTCTGCAATGAACAGAAGAACATCAAAATTCTTAAAACTGCTTACCTTTGCCTTCAGGAAGGTACTAAGGCTTGTGCTAAACTTGCATGATCAAATTCTCTTCCGGTACATACAAGTTCCTTGTTTCTAAAGTTGTACATTAAAAACCTAGCAACTCAATTACAGCTTGTCAGTTTCTAAAATTTCCCTAAGTTTTTCTTCATTAATAACTCTTCTCAAATCCTCTTTCTCACGCTTACTTACAACACTCATTAGTGAACTGAATATTTATTTAAGTAATAAGTTCTTAGGAAAGATTCAATTTTCTGCATAACTATTTTTACCCCCAGGGAACATTTATTGATTTCATTCTTGTTTTCACTAGCTTTTTGTTATTTCAGGTCTATCTTTTGAAGAGAGGCCTTTAACAGCAAGAAGCATAAGTATAGCAAAAGATGTACAGCAAGAATGCATCAAGGGCAGTAAGGGTCAGTCCAGATTTTCCAAGCACCAGAACTTTGACAAACAGCGTCTTCAGGACACTTGGCATCACCAAACAATATTACCATTGTTAGTTATAGCACCTGTAAAATGAAATGAATGGCAGGGGTGCAGACTTGGGGGTGGCGGAATACACATGTTCTTGTGCTGTCCTGGAAACAGGACCATGTGATGTAAAGTGGGCTTAGATTACCTAACACAAAACATTGGAAGGGCTAGAATAACTCCTAAGATACTAAGCAGAAACAAACAAGCAAGATAAATAAATAAAACAAATAGAAAACAATTTTGCTAGATTTGTGTGAGTCTATTTCAGAGTTTTCATTTACAACCATTTATTTGCTTTTTAATGATGCTATGCTAGGGTTGTCTTGCAAGCCTTGGGCATGCTGGGCAAGCACTCTATCCTTGGCTACAAAGCCAGCACAGTGTCTTCTGTTTTGTTTCATGGGGAAGGAAGTGGTTTCACTGAGAAAGTGTCCAGCACACAAGTTCAGCAGAGGTGATGGAACAATCATTGCCATTCAAGTTCATGGCCATTGATGTTAGAAAGGTAGAACAGTCCCTGTTGCCCTTTCTTTGTTCTAGTCTGGTTTTCAAGGCCACATTACTTGCTTTCTGGAAAGATTGTGAGCCACATCCTATAAACAGAGAAAAAACACCCCGAGATAAGAAGGATAGTGTGCAGGTGTGTGTGTGTGTGTGTGTGTGTGTGTGTGTGTGTGCATGTGAGGATGTGTTCATCCTTTGACCAGTAACTTCTTATGCATCTCCTGGTTAATCTAATGTACGCTCTGCCTCCTCTCCCCTCCCTTCAATCAGACCTCTATTTTGGAAATAATAGGCCTCTATTTTGCCTAGCAGCTGTACTAGCGATGTTCTCATTTTCTAACTGAGCCAGGGGATCCCTTTCTGATGCCATTCAGGGTTCATGTCTGCAATATGGTTGAGTAGGGTACCCAAGAAGTTTGATTTAAAACGATATCACTAACTAATTAGAGCTGGGAGGTGTGAAGCTCAATTGACAATGTGCTTGCCTACCACGCACAAAATCTGAGGTTCAACCACCTGTGCTACATAAATCGAGTGTGATGGTGTGTCTTTATAACCCCAGAACTCAAGAGATGGAATCAGGAGGATCTGGAGTTCAAGACTACTCTTGGCTACATTGTGAATCCAAGATAGCCCCATGTCACATTAGATTTTGTCTCCAAACAATAGCAGCAACTAATTTGAATATTTTGTCAATATTCTTGTGTTGACAACACTGCAAAGGTAGTCTTCCTCTGTTTTAAGAGAAACAATGTTTTGTGAGTTCTCCTCCAGGTTAGAGATTTCTGTCTTTTTCTAGAAAATTAAACCATATCCTTCGGAGTTAGTGGGCAATCTAAAACTTTTTGACAATTCCGCTTTCTGCATCCAAATAAATGGAATATATGGCATCCCAGCTAAGGTGCAGGACAAGACATCCCATTTCATGCTTCAACAATCTGACTAAGGAAACAAATATAGATTTTTTCTCCCAAATGCCTCTAGGTTATGAGGCAAGTTGATTAAAGCTTCCCTTTAAGCCCTGCTAGAGAAATAAATGGATGATAGAGTGTGTCTACCCTTAAAGAGAAAGAGGTTATGTCTGATATTGACTGTCCTAATCAGTTTGACAAAAGGCACATTGCACACAGATGTGGCACTCCAGCCCATCTTCTGGGCAGGAGAAATGAAAGCCATATGGATTTTAGCTTCCTGTTAGCCAAGAGTAAATTACATCATGTACTTCTCCCTCTTTACCACTCCATCGTGGATTCAATTTCCATGTAGACATGTCAGACACATTTTAAAGGGAAGAGTTAATAATAAATTGATTTTTTTCTTTTAACATACTGAGACAGAGTCCTGCTTTCCCTCTCACCCCTTTTTCGACAACCAGTGACATAATATGAAGGGGGAAAGGCTAGGCTGAAAGTCACAAGTTTTAACATTCATGGGATTTTGGAGAGGTTATCCAGGGAATAGGCAGGACTACCTTCTGAAGTTCCCCAAATGTAGTTATATTTACACAGGTTCATTTCCTTACATTTTGAATAGGATGTTACACTGAGTCAGGTAAAACCAATTTATTTAATTTAATTTAATTATTTATTACCTATTTATTAACAATTTTCAAGCCAACATGTCAGCGCTTATCAGAAAAGCGATTAGTTGTGTTAAGGTACCCAGACAGAGGTATACAAGTAGGGTGTGGTGCATGTTGTGTTATATAGAGTTAAGAGTCCAGGTGAGTTGTAACTCCACTGTCTCCAACTGGGAACTTCCAAGTCTTCTTTAATTTCCGTGTGTATTTGGATAAGTTTGGGCAGAGGAAGAGGATTGGGCAGTTGGCTGAGACAGGAAGCAAGTGTTCACCTCTGTTGTGTCTTGTCCTCCATTTGTTTGATGGTCTGGAAAGCACCTCATACTTCTGAGCCCGAGGAAAAGGTAAACTTGTCTCTGGTTTCTTTGAATAGGCTGGAATTCTTATCTGAGGCCAGTTGCAAATTTGAGACTAAGATCGTTAAATTACTATATGTATAATGTGTTTTATCTCTCTTGGCTAATTTTTGTAGTCATTTTAACTTTGCGATTTGTAGCTATTTTTATCTGTTGTGATACAAATTCCACTTCTTTTCTACTCTATGACCTTTCTGTTTTCCTTATGTTCTTTCTAATCAGATATACTATATTCCAACTTAAGGATTTTTTTCCCTCTCTATTTCTTTCTTCACGATGAGTATCTGGGTATGTTTTCAAAATCACCACAAACCCGAGAATTTTTCTGTTGTCTTGACAACTTGAATGTGTCAAGAATTGTAAAACTAGGATGACAGCTGCTTGCCATATGTGGGCAATCTATAGGAAGAATTAATTCTGTTTTTTTTTTTTTTTTTTGAGCTAGCTCAAATAAAGATATTTCTGCACTTCCTCCTCCAAGTGTCCACTAGCATAGTTTCTGCTTTTAGAAGAATAACTGAGGAAGAAAAAAAGAAAACACCAGAGAGGAAGTATTTATAGACTATGAGACTGTTTGCTCTGCTTCGATCATTACAGAAACATTATAATATATATCATTTTCAAGACCATGGTGTGGTTTAAGAAATTCTTATTCACTACTCCAAGAGTTTTGTAGTTGATAATATACCTGTGGGAACTACTGATCAAAACACTTGCTTGGTGCTAAAAATACTCAGCAGAAGAGAGCTTTTCATATACTTGTGGGGAAAATGTTCCTGCTACCATCTATTACATATAAATGAATATATACAATATGTTCCTACTGTATATATTTAGACATATGCATACACATAAATATATGTACATATATACAATAGCAGAAACAAATTAGAGTTTTTGCTAAAAGTACATGAAAAGCTCATTTATATATGTATATGTGTATTATCCACAAATCCCATATTGTATATCTATATCACACATTACATATTACTATATTTTATAAATGCCACCCATATTTTATATTTCCCATATGGATAAATCTTCCATGTTACCACCGTGTTGTGTATATAAAGTGCTTTGTTTGGGGGTTGAAAAGATTAAATAGTGGCTTTCAAGTATTGGCTTCAGTAAAAAAAAAATAAAGTAAAATAAGAGTGAAAACACCAGACTGATGGAATTTTTATAATCATTTTCCACCCAGGCTGATATATCACTCATGCCAGAAATTAAACATGCATCAATAGAGGTCAGCTTTTTATGCATCTTAAAATTACCTTTTGTTTTAGCTACTGATCCGTCTTTCAAAGCTATCTCTGTAATATCCTCAGATCTGCATTTTAATTCATATTTTAATGACTAAGTTTGACTTTTGTATTTGACAAAATGAGATTAGACTTTTCTAACTGAGGTATAAAAATCCTCTTGTGACTGGAGAGGTGGGGCTCAGCTGTTTCAAGCACCTGCTGCTCTTACAGAGGACCTGAATTAAGTTTCTAATGCCCACACGGTGCCTCATAACCTTCCATAACTCTAGTTCTGGGGAATTCAGTGCCGTCTCTGGTCTCCTTTGGCAACAGGCACAAATGTATGTGGAGTGCTTAGCAGGCAAACACTCATAGATATAAAATAAAAATAAATAAATCTTTAAAAGGCAAGCAAGAAAATAGACAATCCCCTCAAAAAGAGTCCTTTTGATATCTTATATAGAACCATCAATAGAAATATTACAACATTCAGAGAGCTTCAGGTATATATCTTGAAAGATGAATGAATAATCTTTTTTTTTTTTCTGAAAATGTATACAGCTAATTATGTCCTATGACCTTATCTGACCCTAGTGAATGAGTTCCGCAGAGGTCTTGGAAGAACCATTGACTTGAATTGAACAGGGAATTCCATTCTGGGGTGTCTGGAGGACATGGATGCCTTGACTTACGCAAGGATCTTGCTTTCATTTTTTCCTTCACTTTTTTGACTTAGTTAATGTAATCTTTTCCATTGATTCAACTTCAATTGCATCCTATATACATTAGTCATAGTTAAGGGACAGAACCAACAGAAGGAATAGAGTTACAAAGGAGATGTATCAGATTGACCCAGGCAATGTTGCTTTGAGAGACCAACCAAGGCTTCACTGGAGAGGCTGAGAGCACAGTAGCTGTGCAGCCTAGCAGGATGGATGCCCTGGTTGTTCTTCATCTGACACTGAAAGCCTAGAGGATTCTTGAAGAGCTGCCAATCTACAGCTCATAACAGAAGGAAGAGGTTTAATTTCAGCGACAGTGAAGAATGTCAGCAGCAGGGGCAGAAATAGAATGTAAGCACTCACAAACAGGGAACAAAAGTTGACAGGCAAAACTTTACACTGCTTTTCCTTCAGACCTATTTATCTCTGGGACATTTCTGGAGGGAATGCCCACTCTGAGTGATTTTGGGTTTTTTGAGTATTATTGATAGATGTTCATAAGAGAAATTGGTCTGAAATTCTGTTTCCTTGTTGAGTCTTTATGTAGTTTAAGTATCAGGGTGACTGTGGCCTCATAGAATGAGTTTGACAGTGTTCCTTCCGTTTCTATTTTGTGAAATAGTTTGAGGAGTATTGGTATTAGCTCTTCTCTGAAAGTCTGGGAGAAATCTGTGCTAAAACCATCTAGCCCTGGGGTTCTTTTGGCTGGGAGATTTCAATGTCTTCTTTTATTTCCTTAGGGGTTATAGGGCTGTTTAGCTAGTTAACCTGATCTTGATTTAACTTTGGTAAGTGGTATCTTTCTAGAAAATCATCCATTTTATTTAGAGCATCCAATTTTGTAGAGTACAGGTTTTTGAGGTAAGACATAATGATTTTTGAAATTCCTCAGTTTCTGTTGTTACGTCTCCCTTTTCATTTCTGATTTTGTTAATTTGGATACTATCCTCTGCTTTTTACTTTGACTAAGGGTTTGTACATCTTGATGATTTTCTCAAAGAACCAGCTCTTGGTTTTGTTGATTCTTTGTTTCTAATTGATTGATTTTCATAAAATATAGTATACCTAGGCTACACGCCACAGACCCAAAGAAGCTAAATAAGAAGGAAGGCCCCAGCAAGGATGCTTGGATCTCATTCAGAAGAGATAGTGAAATAGTCATAAGAGGCAGTAGAGGAGGAAAATGGGTGGGTAAGGGAATGGGCATGGGAATGGGAGTGTTCCGGATCAGATGTGAAGAGAGACGAGAGAGAGCCAGTGACCTAGAAGAATGAATGGAAATCTGCAGCTGACAAGAATATGGGTGGGAGGCATCTTTAGAACTTGCCAGAGACCTGGGATGGAATAGGCTCCCAGAAGTCAATATAGGTGATCTTAGCTGAGATGAATAGCAGTGGAGATATGGAATCTCAAGAGGCCTCCTCCTGTAGTCAAGCGGGATGCCCAGTGGAGTGATAAGAACACCAATCCAGCCAATAACCAGTCCAACTTGAGGACAAGTGAGGAGGAGAAAGAAGATGGAGAGAGCAAGGGGTCTCCATTAGATTAGATGGACCGGAAGTACATGACCAGAGAGAGAAGTGCACCCTGAGGACAGGCTGAAGAAGCAGTAATAATCCAGGGAGACTCAAACAGCAAGTAAGTTGGGGAGCACAACAGGGAAATGGACAGTATAATACAGAAAAATAGTTTAGGGATAATTGCCCAGTAATTGTGCTAAAGCAGATTAAATAAATTTGATACAACTCTGACTCAATTATTGGGGCTGGCTGGGTCACAGTAAGTACTAATTCCATTTTTGAATACCTTACAACAACAGATGCAATCCATTCCCAGTACAGAAGCCTCATTTGGTCATGAGAGTTACTCAGTTGAAGTTTTGTCTCCCTTGTTATTTTGATTGCATATGATGTATATGTATATGCGTATGTGTATGTGTCTATGTCTAGTATAATTTAGGAACCTTCTACTGTATTAGGTTTTCATATGGCTATGAAATAGCTTCAAATGGCTCTTAATTTTAGCTCCCCCGCTCCATATTTCCTCTCCCTCTGTCTTAGTCAGGATTTCTATTCCTGCATAAACACAAACATCATGACCAAGAAGCAAGTTGTAGAGGAAAGGATTTATTCAGCTTACACTTTCACATTGCTGTTCATCACCAAAGAAAGTCAGGACTGGAGTTCAAGCAGGCCAGGAAGCAGGAGCTGAAGCAGAGGCCATGGAGGGATGTTACTTACTGGCTTGCTTCCTGTGGCTTGCTCAGCTTGCTTTCTTATAGACTCCAGGACTACTAGCCTAGGGATGGCACCACTCACAATGGGCCCTCCCACCTTGAACACTAATTGAGAAAATGTCTTACAGATGGATCTCATGGAAGCATTTCCTAAAGGGAGGCTCCTTTCTCTGCGATAACTCCAGCTTATGTCAAGGTGACACACAAAACCAGCCAGTACATCCTCCTTACTTGATCCTCCCATCCCAGCACCCACCTCCATGTCCATCCATAACTATCTATCCTATTTCCCCTTTCTAGGGATATATGTCTTATTCTCACCCAGTCCTTTACTCTGTACCTCAGCTCTCTGGTTTTATGGGCTATAGCTTGCTTACCTTTGACTTAATGGCTAACATTCATATATTAGTGAATACATACCATATTTGTCTTTGTGGGTGTCTGTTATCTCACTCAGAAGACGTTCTTTCTAGATCCATTCATTTACCTAATTTCACCATTTTATTTTTTTAATGGCAGAGTTTTAAAATATTCCATTGTGTAAATGTACTACATTTTCTTTATTCATTCATCTGCTCATGGGCATCCAGTTTCTGGCTATTATGAATAGAGCAACAATGAACTTAGTTGAGCAAGTGTCTGTGTAGTAGGATGATGTGCTCTGTGGGTATATGTCTAAGAGTTGTATAGGTGGATCTGGAGATCGATTGACTCCTATCTTCCTGAAAAACTACCACACTGATTTCCATAGTGGCTGTAAAACTTTGCACTTGGACCAGAAATGTGTTCCCCTTACTCCAGATCCTCAGCCATTTTAGTTTAAAAGAGGACATTACTTTGGAAAGAGAACATGGACAGCTTAGAGGGATGAGGAAGGGTGTGAGAAATGATATATTTATTTTATAGTCTCAAAAATAAAAAAAAAAAATCAAAGTATTTTCTCATTGTTTTTTATAACGTATATATGGACACATATACAATAGATACGTATCTCTTTTACATTTTATAAAGGGATAATGATAATATTTTTCTTTAAAAAAGATTTATTATTTAAACACATCCATTTATATTATTTTAAATTAAAAGTAATCTTCTTATGCATCGTTGGCGTGTAGTCTACCTCCAGACCCAATTTTCTTTTCACTAGCTTGGCTTGTTTCATTCAACACATGGTTACTGAACACCTAGGATATGTGGCTACTTTACCCAATAATTCAATCATTTTTTGGTTGGTTGTTTCAAATGTTATTTAAGTCAGTGTCTCTAAAATTTAATCTACCACCATTTTTTTTCAATTCTATTTTTGTCATTTCTGAATTTAGTGAACAAGATCCTTCCATATACAGGCATTGGGTCAAGAATTGTCATGGAGCCTCTACTTACCTTCTTTGCTACATTTATGTGCAAATCCTTATTTCTAATCCACTCTTTCTTCTCTATTCCCTAGCTAAGACCTTCTCCATTCCCCACGGAACTGTTGTATCTGACTCATATGTACCCAAACTACTCACGTTTAGAGTCTCCTAAAAGCATACTCTAGTACATTTGTAAAGGCAGTTCTTCCTTTCCAGTGCCCCTTCCCCTCCTTTCTTACACCAGGAGATTGGCTGGTTAGCGTCCAGAGCATGGTTCAAGTGTTGCCTTTTTAGTTTCTCTTCTCAGACAGGTCTTCTCCTCGTGGGAATTCAGTGGTTCTCCTAATAACAATGATAATGACTGACACTGACTTAACTGTCAGAACAGGTCCAGAATCATTCAAAAAGCGTTTCACACCTTTTGACCAAATCAATACATAATCCAATGAGCTAAACACTACTCTTCTATCATTCCCAATATTATGGACTTGAAGAAGCCAAGATTTAGAGAGCTTAAAATTAGTCGAAGCTCACATAGGAAGTGACAGAATCAAGATTTGAACCCAATCTTCCCTGGCTCCTGAGTACCTGTATGTGTTCCTAGGAGTGAATGTATACATGTGATCCCATAATTCCACTTCATTACAGATGAACTCTGAGAAGAAAAGCCAAAGCCAACAAGAATTAGTATTGTTCAAATTTTGTATTGTTCATTTTTATTTTTTATCTTTCTTAAAGATTGTTGAAACTTAGTAGGATTTTTTTGCTTGTTTATTAGATTAACAGTCTATATTCTGCCTAGTGGAGAGGAAAATGTCCACCGGAGATGCATTGATTCTGCCCATGTATGTTTAACATCCTGGAACCAGACTGAGAAATAAATGGTGAAGATGATCTTTGTAGAAAACAAATCCTCTTTTAAAATGGTCAGTATCAACTATGGTTCAAGAGCTCTGTAAGCCCATCAAGAAAGTACATGAATGTGGCATAAATGAATTTCTTTGTGAATATTTAGAAGTTGAAAACTCTCTTAAACCCATTTGGAATTCATTATTTTGGAGTCCTAAATTACAAGGGTCTTTGGACTTTGAAGATCATACATTCTCTCATCTTTCTGTACCCGTCTTTCTACTATGTTGTCTAGAATGCAAGTGATAATCCCCTGTGTAACCTTTGTGTGATGTACACAGTTATTTGAAACAGAAGTGTGATGACATCATGTCCTTTAGTTAAAGCTCTTCTGTTCCCTCACTGTCCTGATGAGAGAGGTCATTCTCTATCATTAGGTCTCCAGTAACTGCTCCCCTGCCTGGCTTACCCCAGAACAACTTTTTGATTCTAATAGTCACAGCATTACAGAAAAGATACCATTCCTAAGCATCACAAACTTCTCCTGCCAGGCCCTTTCACTCTTCCTAACTTGGTCCCCAAGATACAGCTTTAATTTCTACCTCTTCAGTGAATCATCTTCACAAAACTGTATACTTTCTACTCAAAGCTCCTATAATGCTTTGTGTATGTTTTGATACTGGTATCATAATCCTATGATATCCTGATTCACTTTCATTCCTAGAACATTAACTGAGAGCCAATATTATTTTTATTTTTAGATTTTAGTTTAATACCTTATTGTAGTGGATATACACATGACACAAGGATTTTTTTAAAATGAAGATCTGATACAGGACTCAGCTAGATCTGGGCCAACATTTCTTAGTGGAATATTAGTGCTGTTAGGTTTTTCATCACAGTATTGGAGGATATTCACAATGTTCTATTGAGCAAATAGCAGAAGAATTAAGTATACTAAAGAACCGTATTCTACTTTATTTTTAACTCTAAAACTTTGTACTGCATTTTATTTGTTTCCTTAGTTGGGGTAGCACAGTGTGCATGTAGAAATCTGAGGACAACTTGTGGGAGTCTACTTTCTCCTCCCACAGTGTGAGGCCAAACTCAGGCCATCAGTTTGGGCAGTAAGCAACTTTACTCACAAAGCTATTTATATTCCTCTTTCCTAATTTTGTTAAACAAATGATTAACATCTTTGTCTAGTATGTGACTTGAAGATCACCATAGTTTTAGCTTTAACATTTCCTTATATATTAATGTGAAAATTGACTGAACTAGGAGAGGTACCTCAGAGGTAGAGCTCTTGCCTAGCATACATGAAGTACAGTCACACACACACACACACACACACACACACACCGGGGGGGGGCAGAGACAGGGAGAGAGAAAGAGAGAGGAGAGGGAAAAGGAGAGAGAGAGAGAGAAAGAGAGAGAGAGAGAACTTGATAGTAAGACTCCATTGCTGAAGCCATCACACACTTTAATCCCAGAACACAAAGAAATCAAGCTGGTGCTAACTGGATGCCTCATCCCTACTGGTTACCTTTCATAGTACTGGAAGATGAAGATGCTATGTATATTAATGGAGGAGAAAAGTAAACATTGGTCTTGTGCATCTGTGAATACCAAGAGCCTAACTAATGATTCCCAAAGAAGACTTGGCCATTGGTGCAATAGTGGCATGGACATCAAGGGAGTAACCAACCACTTTCTGGTTGGATTTAAATCCTGCTCTACATATATTTGGCACTATTATTGGGCCAAAAACTCATAGCTAGATAGACCACAGGCTCTAGAAGAAGCCCATTATTATTATTCTGCTAAATACACATACTATTAAACTGACTCCTTATAACTTATTGTTATACCCATGATTAAAGAATTTCACAAAAATCACCTGGGGAGCTTCTATTTTTAATAGATGGTGATTAACACAGAGTTTCACACCTGGTCAAAGTTCAGAGACTAAGAAACTACAGAATATTCAGCCCTAAAAGGAACTAATATATGCCACCTCCCTTTCCCAAGGTTTTTGGGTCATTGCAAAAGAACGGCAGAAACTTCAAGAGCCAGAGGTGGTGGATTACTACAAGGAAACAGTGTCTTCTGCTTACAGCAGGACATCTGAACATGTGGACTCACAGCAGTTGTGACAGCATGCAAAGGAGTATGTAAACTCAAAGCCAGAACAAATCCTAGTCTGGTGAAGGGAGCTGGGCATGAACTCCTACCCATAACCAATGAGCTATTGTTAATGGCCAGCTCAATGAAGAGAGAGAATCTGGTTTTTAAGGGTGTAGCCTTAGGTAAGTTAACTATGCTCCAGTGGAAGGCTACACATCCAAGAATATTTGAGCTACACAAGTTGGTCTTGATTGAACGAACAAAAGGTAATAAAGTGGGATGGGTAGGGAAATTTAGAAATGGATAGGTAAATTTAGAAATTGTTTTGGGAAGGGAATAAATGTGATAAAAACATGAACATAATTCTCAGAGACTAATGTAATACTAAAAGTGATTAAAAAAAAAAGAATTCTAAAAAACTAGGTTTCCTTTCAACCAGGATGAATATTTCAGGGATTCTTCATTGTAATAGAAAAAAATGGCATCTTGAGGACTGAGAAGATAGTTCAATCAATGAAATACTTATAAGGCAAACATCCAAACCCAAGTTCAGTTTCCAGAACCCACATTAAAGAAAGCAAGTTGGGCTATATATGGTGACACAACTCTTTAATCTCAACCCTTCAAATGCAGAGACAGGAAGATACCTGGTGATATCCATGAGTTCAAGGCCAGCCTGATGAGTTCCAGGATAGTCAGAACTACACAAAGAGATCCAATGTCAGAAAGAAAGAGAGAGAAAGGGAGAGAGAGGGAGGGCAGGAGGGAGGGAGTAGGAGAGAGGGAGAGCAAAGTAGAGATAGATAGATAGATAGATAGATAGATAGATAGATAGATAGATAGATAGTGAAGGGAGAAAGCTGGGCATGGTGCTTGCTCTTGTAATCTCTGCACTGGAGACAGAAACAGGTAAATACTTGGCGTTCAAACAAGTCTAGTTTACTTTTTATAGGCCAGTAAGAGTCCAGTCTCAAAACTAAAACAGAAACAAGGTAGATAGTGTCTGAAGAATGATAGTGCCTAAAGTTGCCCTCAAGCCTTCACATGCATAGAACCTACATGTTTTTATACCCCACACACATATGTACACATAAGCACACACACACACATATACACACAATGTATATCTTGAAGTGTAAGCTCTTAGGAAGATAATTTTGTAATTATAGTTATGTTCAGAAAACTTAGCAGTGTACATTTAACCCCAGTTTATTGGTGAATTCCTTAGCCTTTGCCTTTTCCAGCTTGGCAATGCAAGCTACAGACTTAGAACCCAGGACGTTGTCTCCCTGGTGGCATGGATCTCATCATATCTGTTGTTGTAATTGGTCCTAATAGCTTCTACCAGTTTATCTAGAGCACCCTGTCTTCTGAGTTTATCTGTGTGAAGGCCACAGTGGTGAACATCTTCCTGTGGATCAGGCACCCCAGCCTGGCCTTTCTCTTAATGATGGCAGTAGGGGACCCCCATCTTTTGGCACAGGGCAGATAGGAATACCACAAGCTCAATGGAGTCTACATCATAGGCAATCACCACCAGCTGAATCTTCTTGTTCTCCACCAAGATGGTGACTGTATTGACCCCTACTTGGAGGATAGGTGGTCTCTTAGTTGGTATGTCCTCTTTGCCAGCTGATCTCTTCTCAGCACCGGCCAGTAGCTTTTGCTTCTTCTCTTGCTTTGTCTCTGGCCTGCACTTGTAGGCAAGCTTAAGCAACTGAGTAGCTGTTTGCCAGTCCAGGACATGGATGAACTGGTTAATGGCAGGAGGTACTTTGAGCTCCTTATAGAGGATAGCCCTTTGTCACTGCAGCCTGATGTAGTGGGGCCATTTGCCTAAGAGTGTGAGATCTGTTTTGGGCTGGATGTCCTGCCCAATGCTGAAGTTCTTGGGCTTTTTCTCAAACAAAAGATTGACCACGTTTTTGGTCTCCTGTTTCTTCATGATAACAGGTGCCGGGGCCACCTTCTTCCCCTTGACTTTCATTTCTTTGGGCATTTTGCTTGGCTGAAGGAGAGAGATGATGCGTAATTTTTAAAGATTTCATACATATCACAGGCAGTTTCCATTGTAACTGCAGTATGATGGAACAGAATGTCTCTTCAGATGTCTACTAATGTAGACCAGTGATTCACTCAGAATGCTACAGGTTATATTTTTTGAACGAACACTATTTGTAGAAGATTCAACTGAACTTTAAAGTTGAAGACTGCTGATTCACATTCACTTTCTGTTCTGATTAATATTCATTTACACGGTGTAGAAAAAATATTTATTATCGTACTACAATTTGGCCTATTTGTGCCCAAACTTACCTTTTTCACATTCTTCATATCTCTGAGTATTAAAAGATGAAATTCAGAACTCCTCAATTGGAAAGGGCTCAGGGACATTTTTCATACACACAGAACACTTTACTCATGGTTGAGGTTGGAAACCTTGGAAGCCAAATCAGGATGTACCAATGAATCAACTGCATCATAAAAATTCAGATCAATTGCCAGGCAATTAATGAGAACATCTGCTTATTTTGAAGGTCTTAATGACCAAATCTGTTGACTTCCAATGCAACTCAATTAGCATGAAAAATTTGATTGGTGCTTATGCATAAGCATTGCCCTGTGATATCAGGTTTACCTTCATATATAGTTTAAGGTTACTGACAATCACACTTCTTGACTTGCACTGTGAATCCTGTAGCAACACAGACACATGTGATTTGGGATAGAACGTATTCAGCGAGTAATGTTATCACCTCTACTACAAGGTTTACTCTGCCATTTAGATGTCACACTACCATTGCTGAAATTTATAGACATTCATCTTCTCAAATATGTGGAATCTCTCATCTTAAAAAGACCTGCTTATTATATATTTGCATTAGTGTACCTCAGGGAGCAAAGCCAATGTGCATTCAAGATTCAATTAACAGGAGTGAAGGTGGTGATTAAAGATTCAGAATCATCTGACTTGTGACTAATTTGGTCTCCTTTCATCTCATTTCTTAGGGAATAATCGTAGCTTGAAATAAAGTTTTATTGTGAATTAGTGCTCGCTGATACTGATGCCTTCATCCGTTTTTCTAATACATTCTTTTGTGTACAATGATATTCAGCATTTGCTGCATGTTAACTCTTACTTCATAAGGTTTCTAAGCTGGAGTGTAGGAAGGGGAACCTTAGGAAGCTGGAGACACTCAGATAATAAAAAACTGGCTGTGCTAGCATGGGGACCCAAGTTTAATATTCATCACCCATGACAAAATGCAGACAAGGCTGTGGGTGCTTATAAGGCAAATGCAGGGAGCAGGAGACAGCATGTTCTCTGGAGCTCCTTCACAAGCCAATCTAGCAGAATCAGTGAGCTTCAGGTTGCTGGAAAATTATGTTCCATTATTTCACCTTAAAGTGAAACCACAAAATAAGCAACATGCAAATTAGAAAAGAAGAGTTCAAACTATTCCCCGTGAATTCATTGTCAATGTTCTCAGTATTCAAAGAACTACACTATCTAGATTTTTTTTTTTTTTTTTTTTACTTCAAGGAGACGAAGTCAGAATCTATCACTCTGCTTATGTGCAGTTCAGCCATGTCCCCATCTTTCCAGGGTGGCTGACTTCTGTGACATGTCTAGCAACAGACACAGTTCCTCTTCTGAAGTGTTGGTCTGTGCAAATCTTCAGAACTATGCAAAAGCAATGCAGAGGAGGGAGTCTAGAGCAAAGTGATCTCGGATGCTAAGACTCACCCAAATCTTCACAGAGGCCAATGACGCTTACTCCAATGAGAAGCAGAGACAAACATAAAACCAACATCCATCCATAAGCCATCTATGCAGGTACAGAACTGCTAAAATGATGTTGTAGGGGCTCCCTGAAGGTAAAGAATATAGAGAGAAGGGACTTATGATGGGCAGTTATCATCTGAGAGGATGTCTGAGGAATAGCAAGGCTGATTCTACAAGTGGGAGGAGGAGGAGACGGTCTCTTCCCCCAACTTCTAGAGATATGTGACTGTGGTGGTTTGGAATATGCTTGGCCCAAGGAGTGGCATTACTAGGGGTTGTGGCCTTGCTGGAGGAAATGTGTCACTATTAGGGTGGGCTTTGAGACCCTTTTTCTAGCTGCCCATTAGTCAGTTTCTCCTGGCTGCAGTCGGATCAAGATTCTAAGCATTGTATCTGTCTGAATACCGCTATGCTTCCTGCCATGATATTAATGGACTGAGCCTCTGAAACTGTAAGCTAGCCCCAATTCAATGTTGTCCCTTATAAGAGCTATATATGCAAGGGAGCTATATATAAGTGGGAGAAGAAATCCTTGGTCCCATGAAGGCTGGACGTCGTGGGGGGATACTCGAGGGTGGGGAGGTGAGGTACAGGGGAGGGTGGATGGGCGTACACCAACTTGGAGGCAGGAGGAGGGGGGAAGGGATAGTATGTTCCTGGGAGGGAGGGGGGAAATGGGGTAAGGAGAGAACATCTGAAATGTAAAAAAAAAAATTTCCAAAAAAAAAAAAACCCTAAAAAAAAAAAAAAAAGAGTTACCTGGTAATGGTGTCTTTTCACAGCAACTTTTCACCCTAACTAAGACAGAAGTTGGTACGAGGAATCACGGGAGACAAAAACCAAACTCTTGGTTCCATTGGGAAAGCAATGTTGCAGCTCAGGGATATTCATGCTCCTCACACTGAGTCCCAGACAATGGCTGGCTAAGCCTTCTGGCTCCTTCTGTCATTCAAGAATAGAGTCAGAAACCAAAGTTAAGCGGGACACAACCAAAGTGTAAGCAATGTCATTGAACTTGGCATTCAGTGGAGAAGCA
Organism: Mastomys natalensis; assembly: GCA_021653895.1. Taxonomy (NCBI): domain Eukaryota; kingdom Metazoa; phylum Chordata; class Mammalia; order Rodentia; family Muridae; genus Mastomys; species Mastomys natalensis. The sequence goes on along the minus strand of JAJTUV010002262.1, from coordinate 62,098 downwards.
GGTTTTATACAAACACAATCAGAAAGATAGTGAAGACACAGGCATCTTGTACTTCAGTTAGGTCAAAGCAGCTCATTGTTTGCCACTGCAGTTCTGCTGTTCAGTTATCATGAAATAGGGAGTATATTATTTATTTTTTAAGACAAAATGTAGACATCCTTGTAGTCTAGCCAGTAACATTAGCAGGAACTTGCTATGAGAGAGAATATTCTCTTACATATAAATGACATTGGAGTTTAAAAACCATGTGTTCTTGCTTTGGCCTCTGAATTTAGCCTCTCCCAATGAGAGAATTTGCCTTGTATACACACATGAGGGTTAACTGTCCAAAGACAATAACTATGCCAAGTGAGATTACACTGAGATTAATAAATACACAGTTCTTGGCTGCTGTTTCTCTTGTCACCTCCCTTGGTAAATCACCAGTTGATTTTAACATGCATTCCCACTGAGCTGGCATAAGTCCTCAGACTCTTCTCAAATACCCTGTGTTAAAAGCCAATCAGCTGAAGTTGACCCTGGAAATGAAGTTCATCTGTCTTCCTTTGATTGGGTCTTTGCTGCCAGTTGTCCCATGGATGAGATGCTGAATGGAGGCAGAGCGTCCATGTGGAGCTTAGAACCAGGAAGATAGCTAGCCAAGAAAAATCTCTACTGGAGTATATTTTAAGGTGTTAATTTGTCTAGATTCCTCCTACCCATCATACCTTTTCCAAGTAGATAGCCGAGTTACTTATAATTTCCTGTCTGTGGGGTTTATTTCTGTTTCTATTTCTTGCTGGGCTAAAAGCATAAAATGTAACTGCACCTCTCATCTTCTGTAAATATTAAACTGAATGAAAAGAGTCTTTCCTGTCTGCTGAGAAAGGAAGTAAAGAAGAATGCTAGTTCTGCAGCCATATGGGTGGGAGTACACACATCATCTGTGCCCTCCAAGAAGCCCAGAAAAAAGGACAAGGAAGGGCCACCAGAAGGAAGGAAGTAACCTGAGTCTAGTCATAGAAGAGCCATCAGCACCACCCTCCTAAAGGATGGGAGGGAGGAAGAGTGGCTACCTGAGAATAAAAGCAGGAGTTCTATAGAAAGCCTGGAAGTAGCAGAGTCCATTGGGGTGCAGACAAACCAACCCATACAAGCCAACAGCATAGAGGGGAAACAAGCACCTTCTGCCTCACTCTCGACTCTCATTCCTCTGTTCCTGCTGGGGCTTCCTGTGGCTAAAAGAAATAAGAAGTTGAACCTAAGGTCAAAGGAGCCTGTTGCCATCATTTGTGAAGCAGTGTCTGGGAAAGGACAGGGCTCAGAGAGAAGAGCAAATGTTATGGATGTGTCTGTCATTGGCCAGGTCATTTCCTTTCAGCACTCACTCTTGCCTTAAAATGTTTTGCATTGCCCACAGAGGATATGTGAAGCCCTGCCAGCTACTGCCCCACCAGAGAGGCGAGAAATCCGTTTGTACCTATACCCCAAATCTAGAATACTAGTCACGATTGGTGTTCTACACTAAGACACTGGGAACAAAGTATGTCACACATGGCTGGGTAGTTGAGCATGCTGTCTAATTACTGAGTCTTGTATGTTTCATTGACTAATCCTCAGTTTTCCTTGCCAGTCCCTCAGTTCGATGGGTTTCTCTACCTGATAAATTATTCAGACTTCACTTCTTCACTCACCGAACTCTTTATGCTTTTCTTTATTTTATCCTCATGACATTTCACTATTGAGGTCTGTTGGGCAAGGGAGTCCTGAGAGGCATCCATTGAGCCTGCTAGACAGAAGGCACAGACTTCCTCATCCCCAGTGAGTAGCAGTGGGTCTGTTTCCATTTCCCTTTTATAAATATTTTGTGTACCACAGACAGGGAGTATAATGTTGTTCTCCTCTGATTTTTGGTTCAGTATCATGGAAAGTTCAGTTTCTAATAAACCATGATCTATCTCTGCTACCTGGTAGAGGTACTTCTTTGCTAAGTACAAAAACCTCTAAGCTTCTTGAAATCAGCATTGTAAAATAGGAAGTAAGAGTTAATTGGGAGACTCTCATCCTTGCACCTCAATTCTGAGATCCATGTTTTCTGGCTGTGGGTGAGGCGATGCCAAGATTGTTTTTAAGGCAATTTATTGGTTTCAGTATTGAAAGGTGTTGTCTCCCAACTAGCACTGTTACCAAGTCTTCAGCAGGACCCTTACTGCCCCGTGGAACAAGCTGCTTCTGGATGTTACCGCTTATAATAAGGTATATCCTGTGGGCACAAGACCACTGCTACATTTCTTTTACTATAAAATACAGTTCCTGGATAGAGGTGATACTCTAATGAATTCCATGGCAAAGTGGAGTTATGTTAACCTCCAGATGGTACCCCTGATAGATGAGTATTAAGGAATATCTTCTGTTGGGACAGGGAAGTGTGACCAAAAATGGCATTTATAATATCTAGTATTCAGCACAATGGGTATTTTTCTTAACTCTGGGCATAATATGCTTTAAACACCCTGTCTATAAGGAAACTCCTGGCATTCAGCAGATTGGTCAACTTCCATCAACTTTTCTAGTTACAGAAATCTCCTAAACTTCCTTGAGGTTCATCTTTCATCTTTAGACATTTAGGTGATTGGTGAGGACATCTCAGGTAGTGTATGCCATACCGTTTGCTAACCCAGATTCAGTTAGCATCACGTAACCTGTGAAATGACCTTTCTTCATCATGCGCTGTGAGCTGCTTCGCAGAACTATTCTGAATCCTATTAAGAGAGGGTTAGAAATAAATTACCTGAGGCTGAGGCAGTGCAATTAAGTTTTACACAGCTGTGAAACAATACTATAAATGTGATTATCACCCCTGACATGTAAATATAAACTCCTTTTGTCTCAAGTAGAGGACAGCTACACCGATCGGGCCAGTCACTGCACACAAGGTGGCAGGAGCTGGGACCGAAGCTGTTGCTGTGATCGGCTTTAGTACCTGAGTGAGATCATGATAATCTACTATCCAATTTCATAAGCCATCTGTGATTTGCACCTAGTGATCTAGACAAATGAAAGTATTTATAAGAGCCTCACTGTGCATCTGTCAAGTCCTTGATGACTGAACCAATTGTGCTTCTCGGTGGGATCTTCATATTGGGGTGCATTCAGTATTATCCATTTGGTTTTGACACAAGACTGTCAGAAGCCAATATGAACATCTTAGCACTTATCAAGCACAGCTACTTGTCCAGTTTACCCTGGGCTTTCAGTCCTTTTATGGCCTGATATCTATGAGCTCCTGTTTTGATTGGCTGACCTTTGTGAATTTCTTCAGTCTCCCAGGATGACATAAATTAAAGACCTATCTCCAACAACCTTTAGGAGGTTGTTTTATATCCCTTCCTGGTGTACTAACTACTTTTTTCTTTTACTTTTTCTTTTTTGTCAATTTGATACAAACCTAAATGTATCTGGAAGAAGGAATCTTAATTGAGAAAATGCCCATAAAAGATTGTCTTTATTCAACTCTTTGGGGTATTTTCTTAATTAGTGAGTGATGTGGGAAAGCCCATTCCAAGAGGCCATATTTTATAGTAAAATTAATCTAGCACTAGGCTCTTGCCCACAGAATACTGAAATAGAGATAATGAAATATAGATCTCTCTTCCCTCCTATGATTTTTGAATTTTAAAAGTTCTACACAAACTTGAATAAAATATTTGGTTTTCGACTCCAGTTTCTGCCACAGAAATATTTATACCTTTGGATATTTGGGAAAAAATATTCCTTTTGTTTTATTAAGGCAATTCTTGAATAAGTAGTAGTTAATGAAACTCTAAACCACCATTAGTTTGGGCCTGTCAGGTTTACTGTCCACTGGGAGGTAAGAAGAGCAGGGTGTTGGCTTACTGGGGTGAGCCTACATGATAAAGGCTCATCCCTGAGCTACAAGGTTTCCAAAGCTGTCAGGTTGGTCGACACAGACATGTGTTTCAGGATGGTTTTACTCAACTCCATAGAAGCAGAAACTCCACCATTTAGGACTCATGTACACTAAACCTTGTATAACTCTTCATAGAGTTGTTTATGGAGGATCAGATGTCCTGTTTGGACCTCCTGTGGCAATGGGCACACATGCATACAGCACACACACACATACACACACACACACACACGTAGGCAAAACACACATACACATAAGAATAAATACATCTTTTAAAAATCATTCTTTGTAATTAACCTGCAAAAGTAAGTGTGTTGTCAGATCAAGAAGTCATCATGGAAGCTTCTGATTTGTAGCCAAGCCAGAGGGAAATTGTTATTAATATGTAATTCTACTGCCTGTGACTGTCATCTGAGTCAGGGGCACGCTAGGTGAGCTTAGTCCTTAGCTTTTAGATTGTGTGCTGTTTTGGTAAATGTCAGAATTGGAACAAATGATGAAACACTTCACTGTAATATTAGTCATCTGGAGAAAAGGTCCTCCATACCTGGCCACAGAAGTATTGAGCATGAGAACAGGGAAAGATTATTGGTACTTTTCTCTTGTGAGACTTTTAATACTTGAAAATCAAAGATATAATTTGCTAAAACTGAATAAGAGAAAAATCACACACTTACTCAATAGATATAGAGAAGTACTTTATAAAATCCAGAATCTACCTATGATTAAGAATAGAATTATGAAAGTAAAAAAAATACTTTTTGAATGAAGAAGCATAAAATACCAAATTTAGTGGGGACCTGAAAATCTGTTTTAAAGTGAACTTTAAAGTGAAACATTATTATCATTATCATCATTATTATTATGTGTACGATATATTTGTTGGGGATGCATATGTGTATATCTGCCAGAAGGCAACTCAGTTCTTGCCTTTCTCTATGTCTGGGGAATAAAACCCAGGTTATCAAACTTCCTGGCAAGACCTTTGAGCCACTTTGCTGATCATCAAAAGTGAACTTTTAAAATTTCTATCTTTTCCTGGTCATGGTGGCACACACCTTTAATCTCAGGACTTGGGAGGCAGAAATAGGAGAATCTCTGTGAGTTCAAGACCAGCCTGGTCTACAAAATGAGTTCCAGGACAGCTAGGGCAGTTACACAGAAAAATTCGCTCTTGAAAAACAAACAAACAAACAAACAAAAAACCAAACAAAGTCTATTTCCCCCCTACCATGCTATCTTTCATTATTCATAAAAAATCTCATTGAAAGGTAGCTTAGATGGTAGTCTAAAGTAACCATCTTTTAAAAAGAAATTTAAAAGTAGGCAAAAACCCCAATATTTTCATGACATCAAGATGGGAAAGCTTTTTTTTTAAAGGACACAAGAATATAAATTATAAAATTTTTATAAACTAGATCTCATTAAAATCTATTCTAAGACATAATTAGAGAAGGAAAAAGTAATTCCTAGAAATAAGACTTAGAAATATTTGAATGAAACAAAGTCTAAAGTCCAGACTATCTTTTTAAAGCTATTACAAATACGCTTTATCCTTTGTTTGTTGTTTGGGTATATGTGAATGGTTGTGTGTGGTATGTATGTTTGGGTATATGTGAATGGTTGTGTGTGGTATGTATGTTTGGGTATATGTGAATGGTTGTGTGTGGTATGTACGTGTAAGTGTCGTTTCGTGCACTCAGGTGTGCACATGTAGATGGCAAAAGACAGTGATGCACGTCTTCCTCTATGTCTCTCCATCTTACTATATCCAGGTAGGTACTCTTGCTAACCTGAAACTCATCAGTTGGTTAGATCAGCCAGTCAGTGATCTTAGTGTCCTGTCAGACTCTGCTCCATCGTGTTGAAACTAAGAACACATATCGGGTATTTTTGTGGGTTCTGGGAATCTGAACTTAGGTCTTCATGTTTGTGTAGCAGGCACTTTACCCACAGGATCACCTTCCCAGTTCCTCCAGAGCATTTTTTTTAATAGTTTAATAATGAGCAAAAGGCTTGGATGAATTTCATAAAATAAAATATCCACATAGGCCCCACCCTCAATACTGAAAGATTATTTAAAAATGGAAGTTATAATAAGAATGCAATGTTATCACACACCGACCAGAAAGGCTGACATCCAAAATCTGATGATGCATCATGTTTGTGAGGGTGGAAATAACCGGGAAGTCCTTCCACCCACCTCGCAGCATGTGCTCAAGCGAAGCCACTGGTTTACCGATGCAGTTTTTCTGTACCTTTTAAAGCTAGACATTTCCTGTGACTCAGAAATCCTACTCAGCAGAAAGGAGGACTTGGATTCCCAAACAAACCAACAAACCTTGCTCAAGGGTGGCTAGAATAGCTTTATTCATAATTGTTCCAAATTGGGAACAACACAAGCATTTGTGGACTCTATACTGAAGGAACAACCTGTGTTTTATCCATACAATATAGTTATATACATCAATCAAAATCAGCCCCTGATAGAATACCAACCACTGTCTTCTAGATGTGATGCTGAGTGAAGTTAGTCAGAGACTCAAGATCTTAGTGTTTGGTTCTATTTATAAATCCCCAGTGCTGCTCAAACTGTGTTGAGAGAAGTCAGTACAGTGGTGAACTTGGTCATCAAGATAATAAGAAGGAAGAAGGTGTGAGGAAGCCTGTATCTCTCGATAGAAAGGAAATATTCTACCAGAAAATATTTTTCTGATGACTTCCAGAGGGTACAATGTATTTAAAATTTCTCAAGCTCTATAGTTTATTGTAAATTTTTCTTAAGCTTTCCTAAAGTTACAACTCAATTTTAAAAATTACTTTAAAATGTATAAAGACAATATGCTGGAAGTATAGTAGTTATGTCCATAGATTATTAATTAGATCTGTAGACATCAACAAGGGCTCTGCTGTATCTTGCTACTGCAAAATCATCTGTCTAGCAGGCTTGCTCCTCTCCTATGGGGGTAGCAGAAAGGGCTGTGCTCATTTTCCCATCTCCTGTTCCTTTGATTATTTATATAGCAACAAAGCAACCAGACAGATCTGAACCCACACAATCTGCCTCTAGCATCTGTGCAGTGAATTACTGTACTCAGATTGTCCTCCAGACCACTCTGCAACGAGGTGGTTCCTGTATACCATTTGTATTTTATGACTCTGGGATTCCTCTTGTTGATTCTTAATAAACAAGAACATACAGAATGATTTACTTTCATATGTCTTCTTTACACAGAACTGTAAGGTTTTAGAGTTGCATGTCAGGTATTAATAAAAAAAGATAAATGGAATTGTGAGGCTGGTTTGATATTTCTAATTCTATGTCCAGATTAGGCAGACCAAGTAAGCCATCATTTATCTTTTTGAGACTGTATACAGTCTATTCCGTGTGGTAAAATGATAACTACTATGTGTGAACAAAGCTCCCTACCCATAAAATATTCATCTCACTATACTTCTGAATATTTTTTTCCTGGAAAATGTTTCATCCTTCCCTTCACCGCTGCAATATTCCCAAGAATCTCTCTCTGATTGAAAAAAAACCCAATAAAATAGCAACAATAACTGTCAAATTCTAATCTTGCAGATGATTCAGTCATGCACATTGCTAAATATCTAATAAAGTCCCATTTTGACAATGCTTGGGTCAACTTTATTCTCTTCTGCCCAGATTCTACTATTATCCGTATCAATGGCATCTTATGGTACCTGGAATGTGAGACTGCTCTTATTGCTGATTTGTCTCTATTGCCTTCCTTAAACTTGAGGAAGATGGACAATACAGCTAGCTGCACACGTGGCAGTCTTTCACTTATACTTGCTCAATGAGTAGTTCTTGAACTATGTTAAGCAGTTTGGTAAGGGTTGAATGATGCAGTCCATTTGGTGCCTTCCAAATTTGCTCTCTTCCAAATTTTGCACTGTTATGTTTTAAAATGATTCAATCTTATCCACAAGGTCACAGGACTGAGGGACAGAGAAAGTAGTTGGTGTGGCTTTTATTTTTTATAACCTAAATTTTCTTGGATACTTGGTAAAATTTCTAAATGGCAAGTGAGAGCCTTCTCATTCCATATAGCCATTTGTTCTATGTATCTTCCTTTATTTTAGTGCTTTCAGTGTTGGATTTTCTTTGTTAGTCTGAGAAGGAGATGGACTGTTTTGATGAACTCATCCTGGTTCTTTGCATTTTCTTCACAAGTGTATGCTTCTATGCCCAGTGACTTTTCTCTGTAGGCCAGAACAATCTAGCAGCATCTTTACTCTTATAAATGATGTGCCAGATGGATACTTGAGCAGAAATGATATATAGGCACTTAATTATTACATAAATGGGACATCAGATATGGAGTCAATTGAAATTAAGTCTTTGATTACAGTAAATTTATCAAATTAAGAAGGTTAGCTGTCAGTTTCTCTAAAGCTTTCTTTTTTATCCTTCATTTGATCATGATTTGGAGAGTCTAGGGAAAATTGATTTTGAGATTGTTTGACTTCAGATCTGCGTATGTTAGTTTATTCAGCCATTATAAAATGCTACTACTGTTAAGTACTAGGGACTCGGACTAATGCTATGCATTCTCCCATGGGCCCTGGGAGAGACATGATTATATACTAAAGACATATAGTTAGTTCTATAATATAGATTTAGTTGGGTTAAGGTTGAAGAGATATTGAAAAGAAAAATTATTAAGTAAGACTTTCATCGTCTTTGTAGGAAATGATATAGCCTACATATTCATATTCATTCTAACCCTGTGTGTGGACAGAGAGGAGAGCTCATGTGAAGGTAAGTGGATGAGTGTTTGATTAATTGAGATTCTTCACACACACACACACACACACACACACACACACACACACACACACACATTTTACTATTATTGAAAATGGACATGGTTCCAAAGATGGCACAATTTGAGTACCAAAATGGATAATGACATATGTGTATTAAAAAGATACCAAATATCCTCAGCACAAAAAGTAAGGGTTGAAATATGGTGTGCGTGGGGGATCCAAGAATTTATACCATACTGTCTTTAGTCATTCACCCATAGGTATTACTAAGACACCAAGTTATTTTTCTACAACTCTATGAATCAAAGAGTTAAGTATCCTGCCTCCTTTTACCGATTATGTTTTAGGATCCTTCAGTAGCAGGCAAAAGTTCTCCAGAGTTGAATTCCACTAATAAATGTAGAGGGAAGCAAGGAATACAAATACTTTATTGGTAGACTGTAAGATTTAACACTCCTCACTCACCAGGGTACTAAAGCCACTTGATGAAAGGGTGGCAGTGGGTTTTATAAAGGATGGGTCTGTGAGAAATAATGTGATCCAGACACTGTGGTCTCCTCATGCAAACATAAAGTAGTAAAGATTCCCAACTGTGAGATTCTTTTGGAAAGAAAAATAATATAGAGAAAACTGAATCTGGGGACTTTGAATGGCCAGTTTCCAAGAATAGCAAAGAGTAGACATACTAGTACTTACTCATTTCTTCAATAAATATTTTTTATTAAAGAGAAACAAAAAGCTCCTTAGAAGAAATGGTCATAATCATATTTCTCTTACTGTAACAAATCCCTGAGATAATCAGCCTATAAAGAGAAAAGAGTGACCCGGGATGATAGTTTTAGACTTCTCTGCCCATGCTTGATTAACCTGTGGCTTTGAGCCTCTGACAGACAATATGGCAGGAGTACATGGTGGAACAATCAGTTCACTTCATGACTAGGAAAAAAAGGAGAGAGAGAGAGAGAGAGAGAGAGAGAGAGAGAGAGAGAGAGAGAGAGAGAACTCCATCTGTTTATGCAGCCACTGATTTCCAATAGTGCTGTTATCTGGGATTAAACCTTTAGCACCTGAGCCTTTATAATGGAACATTCCAGTTGCAACTATGGCCAAAAGATATCTTTTATGTGTAATGTGTCAATTTTCTTGACTAATTTGTGAAAATACAAATGCAAGTGGTATTTCAGAGAGTCTATCAGATGGTACAAATAAAAAGGAATTAATGTGTACGTGTAGTACTAGCATAATAGAAATACAAAAATGTAAATCTTTATTAACACTACATATTGAAAAATATATAAGTGAAATATGGAGCTCTGAATTTTCCTGATAATAAGCTACATCACTAGTCCAGCCTCTCAGAATCCTAAAAGGGAGGATTTGTGTGTGAGTGCTGTATCCAGGAAGTTCCCCAGGACACTAGAGTGGGAATGTGACAGAAGAGAAGGACAGAGCCTACAAGCAACCCATAAGGGTATGGTTTCAGTTACCAAGTCCCAGGTAACTTCAGTTTCCTTCACAGCAGAGTCTTAGAAATCTGCTCTGCTTCTTCTTAGCAGAGATCAAGAAAGCATCCAGGAGACCACTCTTCTCTTCAGACAGACAGGGGTTCCCTGGAGCCTTTGGGAAAACAATGGCTTCCGGTTAATTAGGTATCTCCCCTCTCTCACCATGCCACCTTTGCTCTTTCCAATTTGTCTTCTGGCCGGCTCTGGAGTGGGGAGATCTATTCTTTGAAGGTCAATTTGTTTATTTGAGGGAACTGGGGATAGATCTCAGTATTGCATGCCTTGGAAGTAAGCAGAATATCAACCAAACTGTATCCAAGCTCCGAGCTGTGTTGATATGTCACATCTAAGAACTGCTTTGCTTGAAATAAGAGCACGATGCTACCAGACCTTCATGGGTATGTATCACTGACTGTAAAGGTTACACCTGAAGATCCAAACTCTCACTACAGGTTTCAAAAGACTAGCTAAAGGTGCAGAGTTTGGGAGATAACAACGCATCCAAGCCTGGAGGGGGTAAACAGAAATACTCAGAGGAACTTGTGAATCCAGAAAAGAAAGATCAGGGTGATCAGTGCAAGAAGATGAGCACAGCTAGCTCACTGAACACGTCTACTTTTGTACATGTTACAGATTTCCATAAAAATCTGGAAAAGTTATTATAGCTATTCCACTTGGCTTAGTTATAAGGTATAAGCTATTCTGTTCTGAAAGCTTGTTTCTACTTTAGCTATTGAGACCTTACAAATGACTTGTCTATGAAAATTATGTGGTAGAATTCATAGGTTAGCCCATTGAAGATACTTATGGTGATGCTGAGTACTGTGTACTCCCAATGAAATGCATGGGAGAGCACCAGGAGGCAGCACAATATATACCACTAGCTTCTGATTTTGCCTTTGATGCTTTAGGGAAGTGGTTCTCAGCCTTTGTGTTAAAATCCTTGGGGTCAAACAACCCTTTCACAGGGATCATTTAAGACCACTGGAAAACACAGATATTTGCATTATGATTCCTAACAGCAGCAAAATTACAGTTCTGAAATAGCAATGAGATAATTTTATGTTTGGGCATCACCACAACATGAGAAACTGTCTTAAAGGGTCTCAGCACTTGGAAGGTTGAGATCCAATGCTCTAGGGAAAGCAGCTGTTCTCAGAGATTTGGGTTCAGTTTATTCTCTGTCAAAGCCATGGACATTTCGCAACTTTACACAGGCTGCAGACTCCTGGAGCATATGTATAGGTGGAGGGCATTTGTCTTTTAATGATCAAGGGTTTGCTGTGGCCACTGTTGCTCTGAAATGACATTCAGCCGTCAAAGCTTTTAAAGCACAGTTTCCCAGCAGAACTGGGACCTCTTCCTAATCCTTTATTCCTCCCAGTAAGAGTTCCATTTAGCTTGTGAAATATTCAGAGTGCACTTGAGTCTTTTTATTTTTTGTTTTGTTTTGTTTTTAAGATATAATAGGGCACCAGAAAATGAAAGTTTAGTGATCTTATTCTCAACACAAAAGTCTCTTCACTTTTTTCTGTTCATCTTTTGTTTACTATACAACTACTTCCAAGACCTTTCACATGGCTGCCCCATGAATCTCTCAGCACCCATTCCTATGGACTTCCTTGTCATGTGTAAGTTTTTCATTATCTCATCAGCTTAAGACTCTACCACTGAGGCAATACACCCAGTCGTCAGTCAGTGAAAACCTGCCCATCTCGAGGAACCCCATATGTACTCTATGCAATTAGCTTCAAGGTCTCAAGTATTTGGTAAGCTTCTTTTCTCTTCAGATTCTCACTAAACTTGATGCTCTTTCCTGAATGGGCTCATAACTCACAACAGCTCTATTAGCAAACATGGATGGCTTTCTTTAATTGAATCTAGTCTTTCATCTGAGCAGCATGACATTTTCAGTCCTGCTATTATCTGATCCTGTGCTCATAATGACACTTGACCCTTTATGTTGTTGATATTCAAGAAGACAGTGTGACAGCCCCAAAGTCAGTGTTGTGCTATGCCTCCCAGGGGCTTTTGCGTTGAGAGCTTGAAACCTACAGTGGTGATGTTTGGATATTATGTAGAGCCTCTAAGAAGTAGGGCTTAGTGGAAGTTTTTAGGACATGGGGTATTATTTTACAAAGGAGTTCTGGTTTGATTTTGTGAAAGGATTTACCAGAAAAGTCCAAGTCAATCTTTTGTTTGCCCATGTTGAGATATGAGATGTGATCCTACAAGTTTCTGCTATTCTAATTCCACCTACCATGAGGTGTTTTGTTTGTTTGCTTGTTTTAAGACAAGTTTTCATACTACATTCATACATGGCTTCAGGAATTCAGTAGAGGATGAGGACGGCCTATCAGATGAAGATTTAAAAAAGAAACGATAAATTTAAAGGTGAGCTAGTCCTGAATAGTCCTTGGCACTAGGGTACCAGGAGAATAAAAAAGGACAGGCATATGCAGAAACCAAGAGAGCTGGGATCAGGTCATCTAGGCTCCCTGGTGGAGAAACCTCAACACCCTGGGATCTCAGAATGTTTATTGTATAGGGTTGAACAGGGAAATGGGTTATTTCATATAACAGGACATGGAAGTGGGGCTATTATATACTGTCTTAGTTTGCATTTTATTGCTGTGAAGAGACTCCATGACCAAGATAACTCTTATAAAGGAGAAGATTCAATTGAGGCAAAACAATCAAACTCAAAACATAAGCATTTAAGGCAACAATAACCAGTTACTCCTCTCACAAGTATTCAGCACTATCAGTGGAGCTCAGCATGTAGTCTCTGTGACTTCCTGTGTGGCTTCCAGCTGGGCATGGTAGCCTAACTGGAGATCTGAAGAGCCACTTCCAAGATGTTGGACCAAAATATAAGTTGATGCTGGTTTTGATTTGGGCATTCAGTCAAATCTGGGGACCAAAAGACCTGGTGGTTTCTTTTCTTCACAGCTCTCTCTCTCTCTCTCTCTCTCTCTCTCTCTCTCTCTCTCTCTCTCTCTCTCGCTCACCCAGACTCCCTGAGAACTGAGTGGGAACTTCAAAGCAGAAGTAAGAGAGCAAGGAATTTTTACAACTCAGTCTTGCAAGTTATGTTGTGCCCCTCATTCTGGACTCTATTCCTGAGAGAAGTTGCAAAGATCCATGGTGATCTAACTCTACCACTCACTGACTCATCTCTTACATGTTGGAAGAAATCGATGGAGTCCTTATCTGTAAAATAAACTCATTAATAGTACCTCTCTCATAAGATTATTCTGAAAAGCTTTATAGGTATGCTTCCTATATAGTAAGCAAGTTAATTATTACCTCATATTGTCAAGTTTCTGAATTAAGATGAAGATCTGAGAGGCCCCTGGTTTACCCACATGACAGTCACAGAATCGTGGCATGTATTAGAACTGAGATTTAACTCATGTCTTTTCTTAGTCCAACCATGAGTCTGTAACTTAGCCCTTATTTCCGCTTTGACTGCTGGCACATTACAAATAGTAACTAAAACCAGTAAACCAGAGCAGACCAGGACTGAAGAGCATAATGAAAAGCTCAGGGTTTCCCCTGGGAGGGACAGTAGAGAGAGAATCTTTCTGTGACAATCACATCATATGGAAGCTTAGGGAAAGAATGATAACAAAGAGGATGAGGAAGGCCTACCAGATGAAGATTAAAAACACAAACGATAATTTAAAAGGTGAGCTAGCTTTTGTATCAAGTGCTTTACAAACAAGACGATGGTATCTTGAAGGCATTCTTAATTACAATTCCAGAAGAAGACTCTGAAATTCATACAAGACAAACAAGTTTCAGAAGGTCAGCATCAAGTAACTGTCTAATAGTGAGGCTGATGATCATCCATTATATCAGCTAGGGGAGGGAGTTGTGGAGGATGCATGTGCTTTCTCAGTGAATTGTCTTCTCCTCAACAGTTGTCAAGGATATGGGTGGGAGGATGTGTGAAACATCAAACATCCATCAATAGCTAGCTGGGGTGGGTGTCACTATCAAGAATGGTGGGTGATTGACCACTAGGGTGTCCCATAAGCCTGAGAGATGCCTTGCTGAACTCATAGGCATAGCTGTGATATAAAGTCACATCTATGGCCCCATTCTGCCTAACATTTCTTGGCATTACAATCCCAGAGAGCATTTCCCAGTCTTCTGATGCTTAGATAAGCCAGTTCTTATAGCTGCCACACTCTCTGAGAGTTGGAGACAGCAGAGAACTACATTTAGTTCTATTTATAAAGTAGAATTTTTCTTCTCCTGGCTATTTTTAAAATGCATGCGACATCTCTATCAGCCATAGACATCTATGGATTGTTACACAAGATATATAAAAGCCAACCAAAATGTTAAGGACTTTTTCCATTCCATTCCAAAGGAAAATACAGTCCAGAGACTGGGCAGCCTTAAGCCTAGGCTCCACTGACAAGCTTTCAGTTCAGTTCATAATTGTCTCAATAGTGAATACAGCTGTCCCTTGTTTTCTACAGGAGATTGTCTCCAGGAACTAGTATTAATACCAGAATCCATAGATGCTCAAGAGCCCTCCATGAAAAAACATGGTGTTTGCACATAACCATATCCTTTCTTCTGGATAACTTAAATTATCTGCAGCTTATTTGTAATACGAACATAATATAAGTACTATGCAAATGGATGTTGAATAGCATAAGCTAGGCTTATACATTGAAAGTTATATGGCTAGGAGAAGATGACAATTAAAATGTCCATTCATGTTCAGTATACGTACATTTTTTTCCCAAACATTTTTTAATTCATGGTTGGTTGAATCTAGAGAGGTAGAACTTGTGGTTGTAGAGGGTTAACAATAATTTTGAACAATATTTAAAGTAAGAAAGGAAGAGAGAGAGGATAATATTTCTTCTAACCTAATGGTAAGAGGCTATTTGTGGAGAGAAACATGCTTTAAAAATAGAGTCACCTGTATCCACTGCATATTCTAATTCTGAAGTAAAAGGTGTCCCTTTGGATTTTCAAAGGGGAGGGGATAGGGGAAATGCTGGTTGCCATAGGAATGAAATATGTTCTTCCAATCAGAGCATTGTGAATTCAAGTGAAACCGTGGGATGAAGAGAAGGTGAATTCTTCCAAATGAACAATCTACTGTCCTGTAAAATTCTGCTACTCAACCTGAAAAAACAAAATGCTCAGTGATATCTACGCATCCGAGAATGATGAATTTCGCCACCCTTCTCATGTGCTTGTTAGATAACCACTAGAGATATCGAGCTAATCTGATTCAAAACTCACCTTCTCTACCTGATTTAAAATTAATTTCCATCCTTTCACTCATGCTGCAGAAATGATTGGGAAACTGTGGTTTCTGAAGCCATGCATGAAAACCTTCTGATTCTGTTTCTTTGAAATAGTTGATGGCAAGATGTTAAGATCTGGAATTAGACAGTTTTACCCAGGCTCTACAGCAAGATCGTCTAAAGTAACTCGTCATTCAGGTTTCTGAGATAAAGCTAGGGCAATACAGGTTCCCTAGGTTTAAATAGTATTCTGTGTTTAAAAACCTGCAGATCCTGATCCATAGCAGGGCCTGCAACCGACCATTTGTTGTCTCGGTCATAAGCATTTGGTCTGGTTGCTAGGCTTCTTATCTTTTCAATTTGATTAACATTGCATATTCAGAGATTAAGTCTCCTGAATTTTGAATTACACATGCCATTAGATATCAGATTAGGATAATGTTAACATGTGCACACACCCAAAATTTAAGATGAAAGTCTATGCTTTCTTTAACAAAAGGTCCCAGTATGTGGAGCACAAGATTAGTGATGGCATCAGGTGATCAGGCTTTCACAGCTTGAAGACAGAACAGATGTGAGTCGGCAGCTGGAACCCGAGCCACTGGTGGGACCACTCTTGCTTCTTGCCTAGCGGGACACTTTTGTTTCCCTATTTTTTTATTTAACTGGAGCAATTAAGTATGTATTTCAACAGAAAAGAATTTATCAGCAAGACACCAGAACCATTCATTGTCCCGCTTATTAATGTTGCACGTGCTTATGGAGTCATCTAACCAGTATTTTCCATTCCTTTTTGAAGCTTTGGGTTTTCATCAGAATAAATAAAGATTGGATCTGAACTGATGCCACTCTCTGAGTCTCATTAAGTAAATAAGCTGTGTGTTGCTCTGCATTATGATTTGGGTCTGTAGTGTCCCTCACATGATGTCTTGAAAGCTTGTTCCCCATCTGGTGGCATGACAGGATTTTGTGGAACATTCAGGAGGTGGAATGTAACTATAACTACAGGAAGTAGTTACTTACTTGGGCTGTGATTTTGAAGGTAATATCCAACTCCACGTTCCTTTCTGCGCATGAGTTTCCAGTTTCTATTCTGCTGATGGGTCCACCACCGATGTAGAACCTCAGCAGCACACACTCACTGTGATGACCTAGGCTGTCCTGCTATGCGTTATTTTTTCTCCATGGAGAAATCCCTCTGAAGCTGTGAGCCAGAGTCAATCTTTCCTCCTTTTTTTCTGTCAGGTACTGAGCCAAGGAAGTTATTCACTCTAAAATGTAGTAATAGCATGTGACTCCTCATGATGGTCAGTCTATGCATTTCACCACTGGCCTTAGCAATTCATTTGAAAATCCCAGTTCATTAGAATGACTTTCTAGTCATCTGATGAAGGCTACTTTATATATATAATAATACATTTCTACTTTTTGTTTTTCTCATGAGGAAGGAATAAGAAATGATAATTCTAAGGCATATTCAGCAGGAGCAGACAAACCACTAACTAAAGCTTGGAAATAATAAGAAAAGTACTAAGGTTTTATGACCATAAAAAAATTCTTTTTTTTTTTCATAGCTTGGGGTAGAACGTAAGCCTTCTTGCTTGCTAGGCAAGTGTTGCAAGACTATGGTACACCCTGGAACTCTAAGTAAAATAATCAATAATGAGGTTCAATATGCCAGGGTATTGTTTCCACACTCGACCACAGATAAGTGGTTATTTTATTATTATTATTATTTTATTTTAAATAATTTTTATTTTATAATTAAAATATACAATCTCCCCTTCCCTTTCCTTTATCCAAACCTTCCACATACCCTACTTTCTGTCTCAAATTCATAGTGCCTTTTCCTTTAACTGTTGTTACACATGCAAGTGTGTGTGTGTGTGGTCTGTGTGTGTCTGTGTGTGTGTCTGTGTGTGTGACTGGATAACCAATTAGCTGGACTCTTCTCTGGAAGTTTATTTCTCCTGCTCTCAGCATTCCTTATTAGCCTGTAGTTCCTTGTCCAGAGCTGAGACCCAATTACATTTCCCTTCTTTGGTGTGAGTATGTCTGTTCATGCTTATCCAGGCAGTATGAAGATGAAACGTAACGGATGTAGCTTCTCTGACATTTCTTGAAGATGAACTCTCCCTATTCCTCTGCCTCTTAAATCCTCCTTCCCCCCTCACAGGGATGTCCCTGAGCCTTAGGAGCTGGAGTTGTGTAGTAGATGTCTTAGTTAGGGTCAGGAAAGCATAGTCATTCATTCTCAGTTAGGGAATCATTTTTCTGCATTTTGATCACTTATGGCTTTCTGTAATGTTCTTCATCTGTTGCAAACAGAAGTTTCTCTAAGTGAATTTAAAGCTTTCTCAACAAGAAGAAATCATGTCTGGTATTGGAAATTTAGCCAATTATGTGGTGCTGGTGAAGTCATGGATCTTTGAGGGGAACCTACAATGGCCACTTTATTAATCCAATGTAATTATTATTTATGGTTAAAAATAATTAATTAATTATTATAAAGATAAACTAAATATTTATCTATATACTTGCAAGTAAATGTAACTCTTACTTCCCAGCTTTATTTTGACCTTGTTCTCTTAGTCTCTAAAGCATGTGTAATTTCTTCTTATAAAAAAACCCGTCTTTTGGCTGAGAAGGTAGCTGAGGAAGGCTTAGTAGTTGTACTGTTAAAGGAAGTCCCTAAACTTTCTTGGTTCTTGTCTGCTATGCAAAAAGCCCAAAGTTCAATCTTCAGCACCCCCAAATCTGACATCATGGTGCCCAACTGAAATTCATTCACTCAGGAAGTCAAGGCTGGAAGATAAGGCGGTACAAGTCATCTTCATCAACACAGTGAGTTTGAGGCTACCCTTAGCTTTGTGAGATTCTACATCAAAACAAAATTAAACACTGTATATTGAAACTTTTTTTAAAAAAGAAAACCAAACAAAACAACAACAACAAAACACACACACACACACACACACACACACACACACACCACACACAAAATATAGGTGCAGAATAAATGAAAAATCATTAGGATAAAGAAAATATGATATTTATTTAATTTATTGAATTACCAAGGCAGGGTTTCACTATGTAACCCTACCCAGCCTGCAACTTGTTAGGAAAAGTATCAGCTCAGGACTCCTAAGAGCAAGTTGTCAACATAAAGGCTATCTGTTTATAGAGGAAGAGAGGGCAAGGAGTAAGAGAGGAAAACAGCAGATAGGGCATGAGGGAGAAGGCAAGAGAATGAAGAAAAGGGGGTAGGGGAATCTGTCCTGGAGGGACAAAAGACTGCCTCTGGATAGAGGACACAGATGTGGCACATGGCAGTTTATACAGGTACAGAGGGAAACCTTGTGTTATGATGAGGTGTTTTAATTGGGCATGTTAATTAGGGCAGCCAAAGGGGGCTTTGATTCCTGGACCTCAACATTTTGATAGCTGAACCTTGGTAGTCAGCCTCAGGAGGAGAACGTGGCCAAATAAGGAAATAGATCTCAGTGGTTAGCTTTAGGAATATAATCTAATGGGTTTTACCAAGGCAGAGGGAATGGGGGAGAAGGACAAGGCCTGCCAGAGCCACATTCATCATGCTAGAGCTGGCCAGAGTTCTTTCACTACTCCCTATGTTGGCTAAGCTGGACTGGACCTCACAGAGATCTGCCTGGCACTGAGCGCTGATATTAAAGGTGTGTGTCACTACACCCAGCCCGATATCTGATTTGTCAGAAATAAACGATTTATAATTTAAATGTAACCCAGTCTGTCGTCCTTTGTTATAGCACCTGAATGGATCCAAGACACTTGCTAATGCCTTGAACCTTGAGTTGGCAATGAGTTCAGAGAGGGCATGGAACTCTCGTAGTGTTCGAGGGGTGCTACTGCTTGCTTGATTCTGCATTGCTTGCTGCGGCCTGGGTTATATAAGCAGTCTAAATAAACAGCTGGTGTGCTGGGCGCAGTGTACTTGGTGTGCTTTCTGGAAGAATTCTTATTGAAAAGAGAGACTTTCTTTGGTCACAGGTAGTGAATCCCTCAGTACCTTGTGTGACTTTAAGTTTCTATTTAGTCAGTTTCAGTCCATAAACCGAACTCCAAGAAGGAAAAATAAACACTTGATCTGAGAAACCTGCAAGAGATAAATGACCTCCACAGCCTTTGCATGGAGGATACAGAAGAAGTTGAACCCCTTAGTTAACACCTAAGAGCTACAACAAGGCCACACTCCATCCATGTCTCCTCCAGTCTGCATGTACATGGTTATTCTTGGCAGGGGCATAGCACACACTCCTGGGAACATGAAAAGAGAGCCATGCTCCACAAAGTGCTCCATCCATCTGCCACTGTCATGATATTGATATTCTTACAAGCACATGGCAGATGTGGCCAGAGCTCTGGCAGGAGGTGAACCCAGGTCTGTAACAGGATACCCAGGGCAACCACTGAGTAATATGAGGAGGCCAGATAAAACAGCCTCCAATCTGATGTCCAGGAGCACACACAGAGCTTTCTTCTTTTAGTCTGTTGCTTGCCTAGTTTGCTGAGTCACAGTCCTAACTTCTGTTATTGGAAAAGGGAGCCTATATCAAATTATCCTGCACTGAGAGACACAGCAGCCCAGTGTGTCTGGGCAATCTCCTTCTGTTTGGCTTATTGAAATGAAGGACTGCAAAGATCTACTGTTTCCTCTGACCGTCCTGTGGTGGTTGATATAAAACAGATTCTTAAGCCTAATACCTCTTTTCTTCTACCATGTGATTCCAATTAAAATAGCTAAGAAAATGTTCTCCAGCCTCATTTGGAATCATCAGAGCATGGAAGTAATGGTTGTATCAAATCAACCAACACTGAATAGGCCTTGGGTGAAATACTTCCTCCTAGTTCATTTCTTAGAAGTCCTACATCCTTTGCTAACTCACTGTAACTGGTAATGTGTAAGTTACTGATTTGAGTAAATTAAGGGAGCATAAACAGTAATAGTAAAATACTGTTTATTGATCATCTACACCAAGTCTGATAGTATGCTATGCATGCCACATTCATATCATTCATTTCGACGGCATGAAGCATGGTTATTATTCTCCCATTTTATAATGAGATCCACAGACTCTGAGAAGTTAGTCAGCTTGGAAATACAAACCACCTCTCTTTACTGGTTACTTATGCCCAGAATTCTTCAAAGCTTTGCTTTCAATTTGGTCCCAGGATGCCTTCTATGACACCCTCATCAAGAACTCACCACCTATCACCCCAATGTTGTTTTCAAAGACAAAATCTGCATTTTAAAAGACTTATTTATTTATTTAATATACATAAATATACATTTAATACTCTTTCTTCATGCATACCAGAAAAGAGAATCAGATCCAATGACAGATGGTTGTGAGATACCATGTGGTTGCTGGAATCGAGCACAGAACCTCTGAAAGAACAGCCAGTGATCTTAACCACTAAACCATCTCTTAAAAATCTGCATTCTTAACCAGTGAGAGGTATGGAAACAGAGATTCCTAAAGAAAGGAGTGCTCTAAGAACTGCCCCATCCAACTGAGATGAAGGAGAAGCACTCTACCTTGGTGTCACAGGAGCCCCCTCCCTCCACTGAAAAGGCCTGAAAGAATTAGGAGTCCGTCTTTAAGTCTGTGGCACTAAACAAACTATAAAATGATACCTTGTAATTCTGGCAACTCTCATGCAACAATGTGCCTCTCTGTATGAGGTACTCTTATGGAAACATAGAATTATAGCCATGTCCCTTGAGGGGACAAGCAAGAAAAGCACTTTGTTTATACACCTTAGCAAAGAGAATGCATTTCAAACATTAGCTCCATTCTTTCCAGTAAGCACACAGTGAACAGCAAATTCTTCATGTACAACACACAGGCCAATAATGGCTATTATTATGTAATTCATCAAAAAAATGATTTGTTGAGGCATTAACCCAATTCAGCAGGCTCCTGAACAATATTCTGCTGTTGATGAGTTCTGCTTATTATTTTTTTTTTTTAATTTCACCATCAAGGGAACATAGCAATGCTACACATTTATTATGCTCTTTTCACTCTGTATGTTGAAGGTTAATCACAGTAAGTTTGAAGGCTCCGTTTCCCTCATTCCTTTCAACTTTCTGAATTATTACCTTCGCCTTAGAGGTTTAAATCAACCTGTATCAATTGGCATTACAGCCTAAACTTCATTTGAGCTTTTGGAATGCATGACTATTTTTTTTTTTTTCAGAATCAATATTGAATTTAACTCTGTACATAAGATAAAAAGAGTTCCTTCCTTGGGAAAGACTGGTCAAGAGATTTCATAAAGTAAGACATCTTAAAATTTAAATCCTATAAATTAATTTACTAAAGAAATATATCTATGAAGTACTTTTCTAGCATTGGAATATTCTCAAGAGTTCTTATACATATAATTTTCATTTATGTGAAATATCATTTTCCATGAAAGAAAATTGTGAATGATTGAAAAGCCACATGAGAGGAAGAGGTAGAATCTGAAATAAGGGTTATCTTATCTTAAACACACAGTTTTCTTGCCTTCTATATAGCAATATTAGCAAATATGATTCTGGCTCTACCACCTACTCAAATAAATAAAATATTATTGAAACACAGTCGTACCCACTTATTGATGTATTATAAATGGCAACTTTTGCAATACAGAGAGATCTGAATGGCTGCAACAGGACATATGATGCACAATGACTATAAAACATTTAATTATCCGTCCTCTTTTAGAAAAAGTTTGTTGCTCCCTGCTATAAAGAACTGAAGTGTGGAGCTTCACAGACAGCTCTGCAACCACAGGATAAGGCTCACAACCTAAGACATTTGCAGTGCAGTGTGTCCCACACAATGATGAATAGACAGGGTTCCGACTTAGCAGCTACTCAAATTCTAGTTGAAAAATCAACATGGAACTAACGCTACAGCTAATGGATTCTGCCATAGCAGTTTCTGCTTCAAGCTAAGTAATGGTCTTTTTCATTCTTCTAACGAATGGTATAAGCCCAAAAACATTGGTTATTTTTTTACCCCTAGGATTCCTCCTTCTGTGAAAATCTCAAGACTCCCAGGGACTTCAAGTTTAGGTGCATCAATCCTAGACACAATTACTTAGTTGAAAGAAAACAGAGGCAGCTGTTTGGTACCTCAGAGGCTCCACTTCCCATTGCCATAATGACAGCTGAATGCTTATGATGTCACTGTGAGAGCCATTTTCTGGGTCAATCTATGAAAGGAGGACTCATTCTTCATGAAAGCTGTTGACATTTTATTCAGCAATTGCTGTTCGTTAAGCTAGTACTATTCAGGTTAAGTGCCTTTCCTTATATTGATCCTAATTTTTCCAACAAAATGCTGGAGTGTTTTTGATTATTGATATGAGATGAATACAGTCTGGCACAGAAAGTGTCAACTACCAGGGCAAGTGTTGCAGTTGAAGTCTGCAGCACGGATTCCTTTGCTTCACAGTAGTGAATCAAAGTGGCCTCAGTGGAGGCTCCTAATTCCCAGTCTCTGCTCTACTCTGCCTTTCTGTTTTCCAGGATTTTTTTCTGAGAGCTGATTGCTTTAAATTCCCTCATTTCCACTTTTAAACCTAGTGCAGAAAGTGAGACTTACTTCTCCATTATTCCAAAGGCAAGAAAAAAAAAGTCATTTCCCTGAATCTTTTGACTTGGCCAAATTCAAGGGATTTTTAGCCAACTGATTCATTATGGCAACCACTGTTGTTAAAACATTTGATGGGAAGCATTTTTCATTGGTCAGATTCATTTTTCAATCAAGGGTACTCAAATGAAGCACTCTACTTGATACCTTTTGTGACACTCTCTAAAAGTATGAATGGCCATTAAACTGAGCTAAGATGCAGCTAACTGACAATGTGTCTCAGATTTGCCTCTCTCCTTTGGTTTTACTTCCAGTTCCTTCTCACATCTCAAATCAAAGATCAACAGATATCTACATTCCTGTCCAATTATGGAGCACAAGGCTTATTTGAGTCATAAACAACGAATACATGTTGACTTTTATTCTTTGATTTTACATATTTATTTTATTATTTTTTAGT
Organism: Mastomys natalensis; assembly: GCA_021653895.1. NCBI lineage: Eukaryota > Metazoa > Chordata > Mammalia > Rodentia > Muridae > Mastomys > Mastomys natalensis. The sequence continues at coordinate 38,522 of JAJTUV010002262.1, read as the reverse complement.
TTTTATGTGTATATGCCTGGGTGTGTTTATGAACACGTGTGCAAGTGTCTGTAGAGGCCAGAAGAAGGCTTTAGATCTCTGGAGCTGGAGTTAAAGGTGGTCATGAGGCTCTTGATATAGGTTTTAGAAACTGAACTCAAACTATATACAAGAGCAATGAGTGCTCTTAAGTGCTGAGCTATCTCTCCAGCTCCTTAGTGCTTGTTTAAAAGAATTTTTTAAACTGTAGTACACTTCACAAAACATGATAGTTAATATTTTCCCCAAAGTCCCCTTAGAAGAGAAAAAGATATTGCTTCTTAACATTAGTGCAGATACTAACAGAATACTCACAGATTCTTCAATGGTCTGGAGGTTTTCTTTGGTGTCTAGTCTCTGAGTATTGTATAATAGGATTCTACACAGCAACCACAGTGTTGAGATCAGTCTCTGTAAGTCCATTCTCAAGGTTCCTGCTCCCATATTGTTTAGTATTTGTTTGAAAAGTTCCCCATAGGGCTCATGTGTTTAAACTATATTGGTCAACAGGTAGCAGTGCTATGCTGGGAGATTATAGAATCTTTAGGAGGTGGAGCCTAGATTTACCAAGTGGATCACTGCAGGAGGGACATTTGGGATATTCTCCAGCCTTGATACTAACAGATCTACTTTTTAAAAAAAGTTATTATTATTATTATTATTATTATTATTATTATTATTATTGAAACAGCTACACAGTATCACTATTTAGCTCAGATGGAACTTACAGAGATCCATCTGCTTCTGCCTCCAAACTGCTGAGATTAAAGGTAGGCACCACTACACCCAGCTATCAATCTCTCTACTTGTTGACTGCCTTAATGATGTGACCAGCTACCCCAGGCTCCTGCTCTTCCAGCCACCACTGTTTCTGTTGCCAATGACTTCTGTGCCATGATGAACTATGCTCTCTCAAATCATAAACTAAATAAGTCCTTCCTCTACTAAGTTGCTTCTTTCAGGTGTTTTAGCACAGCAATAAGAAAACTAATATATACATTAAACAGACCTTGTCCACTCCACTTTTAACTAGACATTTGCTGATATGTGTTAGCTCCGCATCCAATTTCTATGGTTTTCCCGCTGGATGCTTGGAAATCCAGTTTCACTACTAGAAGATACTGTCCCCAAGTACTGAAATATCATGGTGAGCCCTTCTTCAAACAGCCATTAAAAAAAAAAAAGTTAGAGACAGGCAGATTTCTGAGTTCGAGGCCAGCCTGGTCTACCGAGTGAGTTCCGGGACAGCCAGGGCTATACAGAGAAACCCTGTCTCGAAAAAAAAAAAAAAAAAAAAAAAAAGTTTATGTGATGTTAGTTCTTTCTCAAAAGGTCAACTTAATTAGTGGGTGTTCTTGTGCTTATGCAAATGTTGATCTCTCCTTTGGGCTCCTGCAAGGTTTGGGGTTTAGTCATACTATTTGCAGACAATGAAAGACAACTTGGAAACAATGCATGACTAGCACTTCTGTGTAGACACCTTTAGGACTGTTTAAAATGCTCTCTGCTTTGTTGAGCCTGGCAAGACTCATGCAAGATAGTGACGTCATAAGATGATAGAGAATGATTAATCTAATCCACATTGGACATACATCACTGGCTGAAAAGAGTTCTTTGTTATTTTAAGCCACTAAGATTTGGGGGTTGTTGTGGATTTATATATCTTGGTGGGTAAAGGTAGTGAGCTATGGAAAAAAGTAAGTCATATTCTTGAAGACACAATTTTCTCTTTGTAGACTACTAACCTACTAGACACCTATTTAACTTATAGGATTTAAGCTACATCTGTTCAGCAAGAAAAATGTCAATTCAAAAAGTGTGGGTAGATCCTGGGAGCTCTGGTTGAATCTTTTGATACTCATTCTAAAAAGGACAAGAGCACCCTCACTTTGGTCTTCCTCCTTCTTCTTGAGTTTCATGAGGTTTATGCGTTGCATCTTAGGCATTGTGTGTTTTGGGGCTAATATCCGTTTATCAGTGAGTGCATACCATGTGTGTTCTTTTGTGATTGGGTCATCTCACTCTGGATGATATTTTCTAGCTCCATCCATTTGCCTAAGAATTTCATGAGCTCATTATTTTTAATAGCTGAGTAGTACTCCATTGTGTAAATGTACCACATTTTCTGTATCCATTCTTCTGTTGAAGGACATCTGGGTTCTTTCCAGCTTCTGGCTATTATAAATAAGGCCGCTATAAACATAGTGGAGCATGTGGCCCTGTTGCATGTTGAAATATCTTCTGGGTATATACCCAGGAGGGGTACAGCTGGGTCCTCAGGTAACACTATGTTCAATTTTCTGAGGTATCGCCAGACTGCTTTCCATAGTGGTTGTACCAGCTTGCAATCCCACTAACAATGGAGGAGTGTTCCTCTTTCTCCACATCCTCGCCATCATCTGCTGTCACCTGTGTTTTGCATCTTAGCCAATCTGACTGGTGTGAGGTGGAATCTCAGTGTTGTTTTCATTTGCATTTCCTGATGACTAGGGATGCTGAGCACTTCTTTAGATGTTTCTCAATCATTCGAGTTTCCTCAGTTGAGAGTTCTTTGTTCAACTCTCTACCCCATTTTTTAATAGGGTTATTTGATGGTCTGGAATCTAGTTTCTTCAGTTCTTTGTATACCTTGGATATTAGCCCTCTATCAGATGTAAGGTTGGTGAAGATCTTTTCCCAATCTGTTGGTTCCCGCTTTGTCCTGTTGACCGTATTCTTTGCTTTACAGAAGCTTTGCAGTTTTATGAGATCCCATTTGTCAATTCTTGATTTTAGAGCATACGCCATTGGTGTTCTGTTCAGGAACTTTTCCCCTGTGCCCATGTGATTAAGACTTTTCCCTATTTTCTCTTCTATTAGTTTCAGTGTAGCTGGTTTTATGTGGAGGTCCTTGATCCACTTGGAATTGAGCTTTGTAAAAGGAGATAAGTATGGATCAATTTACATTCTTCTACAAGTTGACCTCCAGTTGGACCAGCACCATTTGTTGAAAATGCTGTCTTTTTTCCACTGGATAGTTTGAGCTCCTTTGTCGAAGATCAAGTGACCATAGGTATGGGGGTTCATTTCTGGGTCTTCTATTCTATTCCATTGATCCTCCTGACTGTCTCTAGCCTCTCAGAGACTTAAAGTGGCAGAGTGGGGGATACAGGAGGAGGGGGTACTCAGAAAACAAGAGATGGGGAAGGATTGTGGGAGGGGTGACTGGGACAGGTTATAAAGTGAATAAGCAAAAAAAAAAAATAAAATTAAAAAAGAAAAAAAAAAGAAAATGAAAATGCCTCTATACAGTCTGGCCTTCTTAGGCAGGCAAGCCTATCAGACATTTTCTTTTAGAGATTAATGGGCTGCCAGGGATCTGGGGGTGTTCTTTCGATAAAGAAAGCAGAGGAGCAAACCAGTAAGCAGCATTCCTCCATGGCTCTTGCCTCCATGGTTTCTGCCTTGGTGTCCCTCACTGAACTGTAATTTAGGCTATGTGAGTCAAATAAATCGTTTCTTCCTCAAAAAAAAAAAGTGTGGCTAATTGCCCTTGTACCTTTTCAGAAACTCATGTCCCAAACCGGAATGTAAACTTGCCCTTTCTCCATGGGTTTCAGGTATCCTGGACTTCACACGGTATAGAAACCTTATGTAGCAAGCTTGCATATTTAGCTTATAGAGATAAGTCACACACAATAACCCAAACATAAGCCAATTAAATTCATCTGAAGTTTTGCTAGTGAAATATTGACTTAGTCACTTTTCCCTTGCTGTGATAAAATACCCTAGCAAAAGCAACTTAAGGGAGAAAGTTTATTTTGACTTACAGTTTCAGAGGAATACAGTCTACAATGAGCTGGGGAAAGTTGATAGCAAGGAAGACATAGTGACAAGGGCTGGAGGCTGGCTGATCACATTGCATCCACACCCAGGAAGCAGAGTGAACAGAAAATGGAGCAAGTCTACAAGCCACTAGCTTCCAATGACACACTTCCTTCAGTGAAGCTCCACTTTTCAAACAGCACCACCCACTAGGGACAAAGAGTTTCTTCTAGAGGTGATAGTTCACATTCGAACCATAACATGTCTTTTCCATTTTAGTGTTCCCAGTATTAAATTGTCGATACAAGGTATAACAAAGGACTTCAGAACAATGAAATACTTTCCCATAAGACCTGAAAAATACCTACTGCACTTTGTAACATTTTAACTTTGACAGTGTAGTTACTTTGTATAGCTACTTTGACTATGGTAACGTTTGACTGTGTAGTAACTACCTATTAGTCATAGTAATGACCTTTAGGCTTGCTCATTCATTTTACGATGATACTCCTATACTTCACTACAACATTAACTGAGGCCCATAGATTGTCCTCTGTGACAAGAAGAAATTTAAGAACTATGTCTTCTAGATAGTTAAGTATGGGTAGACTAAGGATCTCTTCCCAATGCAATTGCATCATTTGAATGAGGACAATAATATAAAAATTAAGGATTCTAATAATTCCAGAGAGTTCATATCCAGTGACTGTTGTAATTAGCACTGAAGAGAAAGAAGGGACAAACCAAGGACCTTTGGAAGTTAAGACAGAGGGCACTGCTGTGACATAGCTGCTCTGCACGGCCCCCAACCCCCACCCAAGCTGTGCTGCTGCTATTTGAGACCACTTCAGGTCAGTGATTTTTCTGTCTCCGGAGGACGCTCTGGGAGTCTGATGGATGTTCAAACACAGAGTTGTTTCTGGTTGTGAAAAATGACATGTGATCCTCCGATGAGGCTGTTTTCTGGTTGAGGAGTACGTAAACTGTTCCAGCTGCCGAAAATAGCTTGGTCTATGGAAGCACAGTTGAAGCAACTGTTTAGTTTCCCAAAGGGACTATTTTGAAGGAAGCGATGCTCATTTCAACACATAAGTTCCAGTGGCTGTGTCTCCAAATATTACTTACTATAGCTTAATTGGTACCTTATTACTTTACAGGAGTGGTTCACGACTGATTTCATTTCTCCTATTATTTAACGCAACCTATTTACTCCTGACAACAATGTGTTTTACCTTTTCTGATTATGCTCAGGAGGTAACCTTCGAAGAGCGCAATGGCAATGCCCCATCCCTAGCACAGAACAAGGGGTCTGATGCTGATGAGGAGATCTGAGAGGATCAACACATTTCATTCCTCCTCAGGGAGGACTGAGCTGACACACGTGATTCTCAGTGGCTTACCTAGAGGTTTTAATGATGCTTAGTTGGAGAAATCCCCTACCCCTACACCCACACCATGATATACTTCACATTCATATAGATATTTCATAAAGTTAGAAAAATCTTTCGCTTTCAAACATCTGAGTCAGGGTAATGGGAAAGGTAATGAGTGGTGTGTGTGTGGGGTGTGTGTGTGTGTGTGTTGTGTGTGGTCTGCTGTCAGCATGTTTGTGTAGTTTTGTACACAAGTGATTTTTAACAAGAGGAAGAATTCAGAACTAAATTCAGAAGAGCACAGGACACAGAGTCCTGCAGTGGCAAATCATCAGCAATGTCTCTAAACTAGACAAATCTGGTATATAACACATTGCTCCTTCTTTTGTGGGAAGACTAGTTTTGGTAGTCCAAGGTTTGTTTGTTTGTTTTTTGTTTTGTTTTGTTTTTTGGTTTTTTTTTTTTTTTTTTTTTTTTTTTTTTTTTTTGCCCTTAAGAGACTGACCAAAGGAAGGAAGTTGGGAGAAGGAATAGAATGGGACCTCATACATTCTCCCCACCCATAGCTTCCTGTTCACATCATAAGCAGGTAGGAGGAGCTTAGTCAGAGGAACATTTCCAAGAATATTTAGATCTTACCAGGGTTGTGTGTCTAATCCTAATCAGAGCCAGCAGCTAAACCAAGGGTCTTAGTTACCTTTCGACTGTTGTGACAGAACACCATGACCAAAGCAACTTACAAAAGAAAGATTTAATTTTGGGACTCAGTTCTGGAGGGCTAGAGTTTATGACCGTCGTGGTGGGAAGCATGGCAACAAGCAGGAAGGTAGACATGGAACTGGAGCAGCATCTGGAAGCATACACACTGGGACACAGCATGAGGCAGTGAAAGAGAGGCAGCTAACTGGGAATGATGTAGATGTTTGAAACATCCAAGCCCATCCCAAATGACACACTTCTTCCAACAAGGCCACACCTCCTGACCCTTCCAAAACACTTCCACCAATTGGGAACTAAAAATTTGAATGTATGAGCCCTATGAGGTTGTTCTCATTTAAGCCAGCACACCAGGTCAAGACTTTGCTTTCTGAGTATGTAAACATATGATGGAAAAAAGTGTGGTTCCTCACAAGTTTTTGATAGTCTGAACTTGAACCCTTTTTAGGACTGTCAATCATCTCAGAGGAACCACGAAGAGGACAAGATTTGTGGAAAGTACTGTCCAGTGCTCTCCTTGCTACATACTATGGTTCCAGTGTCTGCTTCCTCCAAAACTCAGGTTAAGACTTAAACCCCAGTGTACTAAGAGGTGGATCCAAGCAATAAATATAGAACTTGCATGAGTTGGAGTAGTCTTCTTATGAAAGGGCAGGTATAGCTAGACTTTGTTTTATGTCTTTGTCCCTTATGTCTTGTGAAAGACAGTGTTAATTCTCCCTGGAGAATGTACCAACCTGGTCCCACCTTTGAGGCAGAGCTCTACTAATATTGGATACAGAACCTGTAAATGCCTTAATCTTAAACTTTAAGTTTATAGCACTGCAAAAAATGAATTTCTGATCTTTATAAATTAACCAGTTGTATTCGCAAGCTTTATGTCAACTTTTCATAATCTAGAGCAGCGTTTCTCAATCTGTGCTTCACAGCCCCCTTGACAAACCTCTGTCTCCAAAACGCTTACATCGAAATCTGTAACAGTATCAAAATTATACTTACGATGTAGCAACAAAAATAGTTTCATGGTTTGGGGGGTTGCCGTAACAGGAGGAGCTGTGTTAAAGGGTTGTTACCTTAGGAAGGGTAAGAGCCACTGATTTAGAGTCACCAGAGAGGAAAGAACCTCAACTGAAAAAAATGCCTCCATAAGATCAGGTTATAGACAGGCTTGAAGGACATTCTTAAAATTAGTGATTGAGGAAGGAGGGCTCAGCCCATTGTGGGTGATGCCACATCTGGGCTGGTAGTCCTGGTTTCAGTAAGAGCTGAGAGAGCCCTGGGGAGCAGCACTCTTCCATGGCCTCTGGATCAGCTCCTACCTGCACTTTGCTACCCTGTTGGAGTTCCTGCCTGGGCTTCAATCAGTTGCCTGTGACCCAGGATGTGGAAGTCAAATTAACCCTTTACTCAACAAGTTGCTTTTGGCCTTGGTGTTTCATCATAGCGATAGTAACCCCAACTAAGACACCTGACACAGGTCTTGTTCACTGGTTGTATTTTACATTAGATGTTATTTACTAGGTGATTATTGGGCTGGACATGTGGAACATTCATATGTCAGCAAATTGGTAGATGAGAGCTTTGGCTATGGATCCTGACAGCCATCAATCAAGGAAATATGCTTATTTGATACCTGTATTTCCTTTCAAAAGAATTCTTTTAGAAAGGATAGCATCCCAAAAGCATTCCAAAAATGAAGTGGTGAAAGGCCAAAGGGATGGAGCACTGGATTCACATTGTACCATTCACACATTTTATGTTAAGTTGTGAATATATTTTCTCCTCTTACACCCTTACTTTTCACTATTGGGTTCTCCTTAAGAGGGATAAAGTTTAATTCTTGCCACAACCCCTGTATACAGCAGAGCCTCCACCGCATAAAATATTCACAACAAAAGCATTGGGAGGAAATGCATGGTATAAAACAATGCCTCTGTTATTTACTTTTCTGAATTATATAATTCCCCTGAGTTTCTGGAAAATATTTGTAATACATTTCTACAAACGTGTTTGCTGACTTACTTAAACTGTCCGTCTCCTAGACTGCGTGAAAATTCTCTGTGCTAGCCATCCTGGGATGTGAAAAAGCACATGAGAAAGTGCTGCGCTTTGAAGTCTTACACTCACAAATATGTCTTAGTTAGTGTCCTGCTGCTGAAGCCAGAGAAGTGCAGGATTTAATTGAGGGCTTGGTTCAGAGAATTAGTCCGTTATCATCATGGCAGGAAGCATGGCCACAGGCAGACAAACATGGTGCTGAAGAAGTAGCTAAGAGCTATATCCTGATTCTCAACAGTGACAGAGAGAGGGGAGAGAGAGAGACAGAGAGAAGAGAGAGAGAGAGAGAGAGAGAGAGAGAGAGAGACAGAGACAGAGACAGAGACAGAGACAGAGAGACAGAGACAGATAGACAGAGACAGACAGAAACAGTGACAGAGGGTGGGCTTTGTGTGGGATTTTAAAACCTCAAATCTCACCCCAGTGACTCACCTCCTCTAACAAGGCCATACTTTCTAATCTTTTCCAACACTATCACTAACTGGAGACCAAGCTCAGGCATGTGGGCCTATGGGAGCCATTCTTATTCAAACCCCAGACTTAGTCTCGAAAATATAATGTGAATTTCAGCAGTGCTTTGTATCCACCACCAGTTTAGAACACTATACACTCAGCCTTGTGAGCACTGTGAATGAAATCCCCCATCCTGAGTGACTACCAGTAACGGGCCCAGAAACTCCTATGTGAGTCAGGTAGGTCTGCAGGGATGTACCACAAAGTCAATGTTCCACAGGCCCCAGAAGTTCTACATGAGCCTTCTGAGTCAACCAGAAAATAAACCGCAGCAGGGATAATGCTAACGAGATAAATAACAGTAAACACCATACAAAGGCAAAGCTACTACAGTTATGCTCAGGCTTGGAGTACCTTAGATACTCTTTTCATGTATGGTCCAAACCTCAAGCTCTCTATTTTCTCAATAATACACTCAGCCTTCCCTATCTGCAACTTTCTCATCCATGGATCCAACAAATCATATATCAAAGTTATTCAGGGAAAAATGGACCGGTGCAGATTTTGCTCCTGTGTTATTTCTTAAAACACGACACGTTTTTCATTAAATCTTTATTTTACTCTATTTTATTGAAATCATAATAGAGTCACATCTCTCCCCTTTCCTCCCTTCAAAACCCTCTCAGACAACCCCTCTTCTCTCTTTCAAATTGATGGCCTCTTTTTTTCCTCTAACTGCTTTTATAATGCTGCTTGTAGGTATGTTTTCAGAGCTAGTTATCTGGCACTGGATGATCAGTTAGTGTATTCTTTCCTAGGGAAGACAATTTCCATGGGGCCTCACAGAGTCTAGGAGAAGGGAAGTTTAGGGAGCAAGGCAGCAAACACGTTTGTAGAAAGTATTGAAAATATTTTCCAGAAATATGGGAAATTATACGGCACAGAAAAGTAAATGAGAGAGCGATTGTTACAAACACACATTCACAGCATTCTTCAGTTACCTCCAGTGCTTGGTGGAAGGTTGACGTTTCATGAGCTTTCCCCTTCCACATTAGCATATCTATTGATGTTATCTTTGTTCCAGTCATGTTTAGCCAGCCATGTTGGTGACATTTCATAGGAGTAGCTCTGGAATTTCCAGGAGACACAATCTTACACAGGCTCCTGTTCCTTGGACCCTTAGAGTCTTTCGGCTCCCTCTTCCAACATGGCCTCCGAGTCTTAGGTGCAGGAGTTGTGTTGTAGATGGATCAGTTCGTACTGTGCTCCACAACTCCACATTTGGATCAGTTGTAGTTTTATGTAACGGGTTTCCCAAGTGTTGCAAAGAGAAGTGTCCTGGATGAAAACTGAGAAATACTTTCATCTGTGGGTGTAAAGACAAATATTTAGAGCATAGTTAGAGATTCTGATGGATTAGAAAACTGTTGATTATAAGTCTTCCTCCAAGATCCATGATTTCACTAGCTCTTGGTAGTTGGCTAGGTTTCCAGCAACAGATATGATTTCCCTCTTGTCAAGTGTAAGATAAGAACCTTTAGAGAGTTACTGGCTACCAGCAGTGTATGTGTGCTACTAATGTACTTTTAGGATTATCGTGCCATACAGAGTAACATATTTTTTTTTGTTCAGTGTTTATATACATTTGATATTGTAAGTCTAGAATCATACTAGGTTCTCTGCAAATAATATGCAATATTGCAGTAAAAGGAGTTAATGTTGGCAGCTTTGGAATATTCTCAGTGGAGGATTGGGGAGGGGGTAGGGAACAAGCCAATACTCTGAGATTACACAAGGGCAACTATATTCTTAGACTCTTAGAGTAGCAGGTAGGTGCCATATTGTACTGTAAATCCTCGTGAGAGTGGATGAATCATTGATATTATCAGGCATGCTAACAAGCAACCAATACCTTGAGCCAGCACAGTACGCATAGGGATCACAATACAAATTACTGACAGATGGCGTGTGGAGCTTAAAGATTTCGCAGATGTTCAGTGAAAGGGTATTCAACTAATAGAATAGCCTGGCAAAGATGTTTCTATTCTTTTCTTCTCAAGTGTGTGTGTGTTGTGTGCTTACATATGAGTATATATTTTCACGCATACATAATTGCATGGATGCATGTATGTGTGAGTCCTGAAACTGACATCAGGACTCTTCTTTGGTCACTTTCCATCTTATTCATTGAAGCAAGTTCTCTCAATTGAGCCCAGAGCCCAAGTATACAGAGTGAGGGAATATAGTTGCCCTTGTGTAATCTCAGCGTATTGGCTTGTTCCCCACCCCCTCCCCAATCCTCCACTGAGAATATTCCAAAGCTGCCAACATTAACTCCTTTACTGCAATACTGCATATTATTTGCAGAGAACCTAGTATGATTCTAGACTTGCAATATCAAATGTATATAAACACTGAACAAAAAAAAATATGTTACTCTGTATATTTATTAGTCCAGCCAGCCACCTTTGTTACGGGATTCTGGGTTGCTACTTTCAGAATGATAGAATTACATGCAGACTGCCACATACACCTGACATTCATATGGATTCTGGGCATTAGAATTTCATTCCTTATATTTGCAAGGCAGGCACTTTAACTGTCAAATCATCTCTCTGGACAGCTTTGGTCGTTGCTGTTGTTCTTAATAGGATTTTCCTTTAGGACTACCAGAAAAATAAAATGGCTATAAAAAAGATCTGTGTCCTGAAAGTCACTAAAGATGTGGTTTTAGAAACTGAGTTTTGATGGTGGTTGGTTTGTTTGAGGCAGAGTCTCATTCTGTAGCCCAGGATAGCCTGAAATTCATGACAATGATCCTGTCTCAGTTTTCCCAAACACTAGGATAACAAACTTGCTACCAGGTCCGGCTTAGAAATTGAACTTGGTTTCCCAATATTGCCCTATACCAAGATTGTAATACCTATTTCTGAAATGTATAACTTTTTACAGTAAAAGCAGAGAACAATCTAGAAAACATTACTTTGATGGGCATTAATAAAGCAGCGACCATACTAACAATTAAAATGCAATACTGGCTCACTCATACACACAAGAGACTACATTACAGTACTTGTCCTCTGTTTTATAGCTTAGACCAGAAGTCAAACATTTGTCATGTTTACAGCACCAAGAAAGTAACATCTCTACATAAAGCCAATCACTGCATAGTAGAAACTAGTGGAAATTATTGCAAATCAGGGGGCCTTGTTCTGTCTAAAAGAAGCCTCCTAGGCTCATTTTCATTAATGAGTTGTACTGTGGTCATGTTGGCCTCAGACCTGACAGAGTGTTCAGGTCAGCAAGGGAAGATGGAATCTGGTATATGTGGGTATGGAATATTCAGGTATTATGAGTACAGAGAGTCCTTAGGTGTGTGCCTCTAACTCACCACATGAAGCTGCCACACCATGGAAATATCCATTCATTCTCAATGAGTGTTCTTTCAAAATGAGCATCATTGAAGATCATTGGGAAGTATGTTTTGAATGGGCTTTCTAACTTGGGACAGTAAGATTTTCTTAGACATGTCTTAGACTTCATGGAGGATGACTGTTGGTCCAGGTTCTGCATTATTTAGCAAGTAGGACTATTTCCTGTCTCCTTCACTTGATAAGGTGGCAATCATTAGTTCCACAGATGACCGTGTTATCACTCTCTATGTGTCTTGGGTCCAGGTAGAAATTTGCTTGCTGGTACTCTATTCTTTGTAGCTAATACTGTTACTAAATTTTGATTGACTTTCAATTTGAGTATTTGTGTGATTCTTTGCCCCAAATCTGACTGATAGAAGTTAATGCCATAATCTTACATAGGATAAAGTTTAATGACATCATCGTGGACCTGGCATGTTGCCAGTTGGCATTTTGTCTGGGCTCTGCCCCACAGTTACCTGGCAACAGTCAGGTGTGCCTGACTCACTATAAAAGGGGCTGTTTGCCCATTCCTCTCTCTTGTTTTCTTGCTCTTGCTCTTTCCACTTGCTCCTGCTCCCCTTCTCTCTCCATTCCCCTTCCACTTCTCTCTCCATGTGCTCATGGCTGGCCTCTACTCCTCTTCTCTCCCTCTCTTTCTCTTCTCTCTCTCTCTCTCTCTCTCTCTCTCTCTCTCTCTCTCTCTCTCTCTCTCTCTGCCTTTCTCTGTCTCTACTCCCTCAACTACCCTCCCATGCCCTGAATAAACTCTATTCTATATGATACTGTCATGTGGCTGGTTCCTCAGGGGAAGGGATGCCTCAGCATGGGCCTGCAGAGTCACCCCCTTTCCCCACACCTGACAACACATCCACCTAATATATTTCTTCTCTCCTTGTCTTTTTATAAAACACAACAGCAGTAGTAATGAATTCTTGTCAAATTATGATCATGATGGCTACAGTCATTTTTTCCTAACCTCATAACAAGACAGGAAGCTAATAAATATAGTCTGGAATATAAATGAGAAAAAGATGAGGGCTCATAGACTAGAAACAAAACATGCATGTGATTTGTAGAATAACACATTCCTGGAAATAGCAGTGTCATTCCAAAATACCAAATCCAGATTCCAACTTGAGTTGCAAATTTGGATGTTCTCTCAACATCACATTAACATGACAGGGTCACTCCCCATTGGAACTATATTCCAGGTGGCTTCCAGATGGGACACAGGCTCTCTAGTTCATCAGTCTCCTAATTGTTGCTGTTATACTCTGACGGGATTTGCATAGTGCCATTACCTCTCTGGCCTGCTAAGCATACATTTTTTTGACTCCTCATCTAAGTTACAAATGCCTTGAGGGCACATACTATAATGAATTCCCCTCTGTCCTTGACTGACTCAATCATAGATGTTACCTGGAAAGAAACAGCTTCATTCTTATTCCGTGGACTCCAGACATCTCTACTCCTGCTGCCACCCACTCCTACTCTATGCATCTGCTGCTCTGACAACCACAGCATCCATTTGTCTGGGTGAATGAGGATGGAGGCTGAGAATCGAGGGCTTTGGCAGAGGGAAGGAGACCAGGTTGGCAGTAGGAAGAGACCACCAGTGAACCTGATAAGGCTGAGGCTGTTCTCTCAACACTGGATAAATCATTCTTTGTTTTCAGTTCTGGAGGCTGTGCTGTGTTTCTAGTTAGCTTAACACGATCCCTCATTTCTGTTACTAAATATGCAAATTTGGATACTCTGCAGGTTGGAGCAGTTAATATGCTTAAACTTGTACACATAACCCTTCCGCTTCTCTTCCTGGAGTTCATTAACCTCTCTGCAGCCACTTGAGCCAGGGATCACACTGCAATCCTGTGACCTTGACTCTCAGTCTCAGCCTCAGCAGCAGCTATAGCTGAAGCAGCCCAGGCCTTTTTTATGCTTCTGTTAGCTAACAGAGAGGGGATGACCAGCTAGTTGCAGATCACTCTCATCCTCTGCCCTGCTTAAAATATTACAGATGACAAGAACAACAAAACCTGGGGCCACTGTTCTGCTGTTTTTAATAAGGGCCTGAGACTGCCAATCCCAGTGATTATGGCGGCATGTGCCCAGACTTCAAAGAGGGCACCTGTCACACTGTATATTGGTAACTGACTTTTTTTCAACCAATCATCTACCCCTTATTATGAAGCCATTTCATTCAAATGAACTTTTTAAACTGTTCGTTTGAGTCGGCCCAGACTGGAGGGGGATGGTTACCAGGAGGCAAGACTGATGCTGAGGGCTGGAGCAGAGTTGTCAGTCTCTCTGGAAGCAGAGACAGACTCACTGGAGGGCTTATAGGTGAAACAGGCAGTAATCAAGGTGAGAGAGGGTCTCTGCCTCGTTCTTTGTCTAAGCCTCTGACTGTTAATTTAGTTTGCCACTGCTGTGATCAGATATTACCTGGTCTGCTAGTGGCTGTCACTAGTGTCTCTTCAAGAAAGTGGACAGTATAGATCTCTGAACCTAAAGCATCCTTTGATTCCTGGCAGGGAGACAGAGGTTCAATGTGAACTTCAGCTTGATGAGTAAAGCTACGTCCCGAGGCTGGGCTAGGGTTTGTGATTTCCTTAAAAGAGGCAACTTTCTTGTCATAATGATGCCTTGATGAATTTGGCACATTTGGCCATGGAACAAATGCTAAGAATTTGAACCATGAGAGAGAGATTCAAACAATAAAGGCTTTGCACAGCTCTCAAATTCTCTGCAGTTAGACAAAATACTCCCTGGATTGTGATGAGCTCTGGGAGGGTGGGGTAATGTGTTTGGTCACTGTGCTATGATGATTCTGGAGCTGTTGGTTTTAGATTTCACTGCATAAAATCACCAAGAAAGAAGTTCCCTGTTCATAAAGGAGAACTCTTGCTTCCTTTAGGCGTGCCAAGCTCCCTCTGACTCAGCCGCTGACCAACTGTCTGATTTACAAAGGTTACTTAAGCTCTCATCTCCATTTTTTTCTTTTTATAGGACAAAAGTAGACAGAGATGTTGTGAATTAAAATGAAATATTGTTAAACCATGTAGCTCAACTATATATTACTGCCTTTGAGGGTATTCAATGAGATGTTGATCTCCTTTGTAAAAAGAAATAAAGTAGAGCAGGTCTTAAAACCCAACTGGGCTGCCTGTCCCTACTGTCCTTGGGTCTTGTGTCCCATGGATGTCCAAGGACCAGGAACTAGAAGATCTGCAGAACCAAGTGTCTCCATGATTCTTCTTGAAGAGTGTATGCTAAACATCAGATTTTCACTGTTCTGACTCACACCAGTAGTCTCCCCCTAAGTCTCATTCCACACAGTCTGCATCCCTCTTCTCTTACTCACTGCTTCTGATGTCAAAAATTGTCATTTACACACTAAGCAACCTAACTACCTACAGAGTATTCAATCTCCTGAAGAAACTGTCCTCATGTGTGAAATACCTAGGGTGATATATTATTCACGCTGTATTAATTATATTAAAATATACATACACATATGTGCACATATGCATGTATATGATTATACTTATATAGATAAATTTTTAAAATCTACATTCTATGATTTATTAATGTCAGTAAGCCTACATAAATTAAATATGAATATTAATAAGTAAAAATATTAAAGTCTGTGCCTTGTGTAATGTTTAAATATTTGTAGGAAATAACTCCATTATCTTTTACTACCATAATTAACTTTTAT
Organism: Mastomys natalensis; assembly: GCA_021653895.1. Classification (NCBI taxonomy): domain Eukaryota; kingdom Metazoa; phylum Chordata; class Mammalia; order Rodentia; family Muridae; genus Mastomys; species Mastomys natalensis. Next base: position 22,962 of record JAJTUV010002262.1, on the reverse strand, counting down.
TAAGAAAATAGTCCATAATAAAACAATTGCTGCCAACCAAGACATTGGTGGGAGAACATCAATGAATTCATCCATCTTCCATTTCTGAGGGATTTGCCTTTGCTGAGTGGAATGCAAAAGTCAAAAGGCAGGGAGATGGGGTTCTTTCAGACAAGAGGAAAAATATCAAGCAAAGTATAAGGTGTTAACCTCTTGCAGCCCAGCCAGATGAGGCAAGAGGGCAATCATAGCAGAGGGGAAATGCATTGGGATGGCTTTTTTTCCAGTTACCCACGAAAGTGAGCTTTTCTAGGAACACAAAGGAAACTTGACCAGCTATAGTCTAAGGTCAAAACCTCATTTAGGATCACATCTGAGTCCAAGACTCCAACACAAATGCTCTGTTTACCTCTTCGAGTGACCATGGCCATGCACTCTCAACTCAACTTATGGAAACATCATTATGAAGAGGAAAGTCCCATGCAAATGTCATGAACAACCACGGAGGGGAGGGTCTGATTTGGGAAGGTTGGAAGGAGTTTGAGAGACGTTTATACCACATGAAAAGAATATCATAAAGGAGTGAACATGCACATTAGTTTGAGGTCAGATTTTTACCATTAAACACCTGGTTTTGATAGAAAAAAAAAAAAGAAAACAGTCAAAGACATTCATAGATTTGCAAAGTGCACCCAAATTTCTAGGAGAATAAATCTGAGCCCCAATTACAAGGAGTTTCTGAATGCTGTTCTTTCACTTTCTCTCTTTCCCCCAATACCCAGGTATTGGGTGCACATGACTTCAAGCCAATGGTCATCATTGTATATCTTTCTTGATCATTCTCCACTTTATTTTTTGAGGCAGAATTTCTCACTGAACCTGGAGCTCATCCATTTGGCTTGGTTGGCCTCCAACCAAGTTGACCTTGGCCAGTGACCTCCAGGAATCCTTCTGTCTCTGCTTCCCCCAACACCAAGGTGACAGATATTCGCTTGCCACACCCAGCTTTTATGTGGATGTTGAGGTCCTCATGCTTGCATAGCAACCACTGTACTGAATCAGTCATCTTTCTAATGTCCAGGTGCTAAGTTCTTAAGTGCCAATTGTAACATGTAAAGTCCTGTAATCTTACAAAATTCAAGGACTTTAGACGTTTTAGTTACTTTATTAAGTGTGATACTGGACAGCGACTTGACTGCTTTAAAATTATCATTATTTTTTTTTATTTACTCCAATAAATTATTAGAAGAGGCAAGAGATTTTCATGTACATGTTGTCCCAGAGCCCACAGCTTGAGAGACTTTAAAAGCAGAGAGCTGAGAATGAGGGCTACTCAACAGTATCAGCTCTCTGATCATGCTGCAGGCTTATTCACATAGAGCTCTCAGAAATTCACACAGAGCTCTCAGAAGGACTACAATTGGCCTTAGTGGACTGGGCATGCTGGATTGAGATTTTTAATTTTATCATCAGATTTTGTGGTTTGAAACTGTGGTTAACACCAACCAGGGAGCCTGCCTGGGGATGACAGGAGCCTTCTGTATATATGTTTCAGTTGTGTAGATTGATCTTCTTTTGGGGCTCCTAACAGTAGGATCAGGGCTGTCTCTGACTCTATTACCTACCTTTGGGACCCTTCTCCCCTATTGGGTTGCCTCATCTAGCTTTAATAGGAGAGAAGGATCTTAATTTGTATCTCAGTTTATGTCTTGGTTTGTATCCTGATTTCCCTAGTTTTACTGCAACTTGATATGCCATGGCTGGTTGATATTCATGGGAGACCTGTCCTTTTCTGATGAGAAATAGTAGGAGTGGATGGGGAACAAAGAAAGCAGGAAAAAGACTGGGAGCAGACAAGGGAGGGGAAACTGTGATTGAGATATTAAATAATATAATATAATTTTTAAAATATGGTTCAGTGAGACAAAGAGATGTGTACCAGACCTGTAGAGACTGAGTTCAGGAGCTGCCCCCGCTGCCTCCCTGAGATGGTTCAGTCTCTCCCCAGCCACTGCAGCTGCCCTGAGGATGGTCTTTGAGAAACATGGACTAAAGCAAGCATTCTCTAAGAAACAAACCAAGAGTCAGTGCTCATATCTGAAAGTTCCCTGTACCTGAGAGGGTGGCAAATTACACATCAAATAAAAAACATGTGTAGAGTTTGTGATCAAGATGGCAAAAGAAAGAGGGGGAAAAGTGTTTCTATTCTTGAACAAAGGGCTTCAGATGTTTGGGTTCTGTTTTTGTTTTCCCAGTGGTCTCAGCCTTTGCATGAACAAGGGCTCACAGAGACTTTCTCCATGTCTCTGCGGCCATGGCAGGCACAGCTGAAGGTGAAGATTACAGTCTGCTTTTAGTTCTTGCCTCTAGCATTTATTATGACATATTCGTTGTCTTCCAGATAGCGGAAAGTCGGTGATTTGTCAGAGAATGGCTATTGCTGTGTATAAACAAAATAACTAGAAACAGCTTCATGAGGTTAGACTGAATATATCATCTTCAGATTATGCCTTTATAATCTTTCAATTGTCTTGCTTTGTACCTCTTAAGTAGATGATAGATGAGGTTTCACGTGATTTACTTAATTGTGGCTTCTTTCACATTGAATATCAATGATTATGAGCCAGTATTGGATTGTACTGGATTAAAATTTTTATTGATTTTTTTCCATCTTTCCTGAAAGAATGTCTGTAGCCAGTCTCTGTCCCTCGTTGTTCTAATTAGCCTTAGCTGTCAATTTGATATAGTCTAGAATCAACTGAGAGGAAAGTGGCAACTGAGGACTTACCTGAATCTGATTGGCCCATGAGCAATTATCTTTATTATTAATTAATACAAGAGGGCCCAGACCACTGTGGGCAGCAGCAGTGCTAAGCAGGTGGTCCTAAGGTATACAAGAATGCTAGCAAAGCATGAATCTATCAGCAGGCCAGAGAGCTAACCAGCAAGAAGTGCTTCCTCTGTGAATCCTGTCTCCAGGTTCTTATCACAAACCCTGGTTTTTCTTCCATAGTGGATCGTGACCTGGAAGTATAATGGAAATAAACCAGTTCCTCCACAATCTTTTAGTGAGAGTTTTATCACAGAAATAGAGAGGAAACTGTAACACTCCTCACCAACATACAGATACATAGTCACACATATGCATTCAACACACAGGGCATAGTTTTATTTTGTTTATACTTTAGAGTTGGATAATAGTTAAAAATGCTTTAATCAAGAGTGCATAATCAGAGGCAATTTGTATTTTAATAAATGTAATCAGAAATCTATCTTCAAGGGGAAACTATTGTAAATCTTTGATTATCTTTAGAATATTTACTGATTGGGGTAAAATAATGTTAAAATGATTTTTTTTAATTGATGAGATGAATTGCTATGTTAAACTGCCTAGAAAAAATTACATAGAAGCAGCTTCCATTGCATGTGTGGGTCACAAAGGTACCCACCAGCCTTTATTTGCAGGAGTGTTATCTTAGGTAAAAGGACCAATTACATTCTGTGCCCACATCTACCTTTCATTTAAGATGGAATTTCTTGCTTTGACTTGATTGCTTTTTAGATAATAGTATTAAATATAGTTTACATTATAATCATTTTCTGAAATAATGAACACACAAATGCACACACCTTATGCCCCCACAAACCCACCACACAACGCACATACACACCACACACACCCATAAACACACCACACACACACACACACACACACACACACACACACACACACACACACAGGGCAGATGTTTTCTTCTCTACTGAATCTTCACTTACCTTGCTATTTTCTATTCAATTCAATTCTACTATATTTTTCCTTTATAAGCTGCTGGCCAAACATCCAAAATTTATTTTATAACACACTGATTATACACTCTAATCTGGAAAATCATAAAATAGAAGTATATTAGTCTAGTTTCCATTACTAATATACCCAAAGTTAATGTTATGAGAAAGAGGTTTGTTAGCTTTCAGTTTGAGAGGCTGAAAGTGTAGCATGGTATGCTGTGGGCTATATGGCCAAGATTGCCCTTAGTATAAACTTATAGTGCAGCATTTGAAGGAGGGAGTGATCATAAGTCAAGTAAGGAAGTTAAAGCAATGGAAGAACCCCTTTTATACCCATTATCATATGAGACTTAGCAAAAGGTTGTGCTTAAAAACTCTCTCACCCATAGTGACCTTAAGGTGTTTAACTAGGCTCCAACTATTACATGTTCTCCCATCTCCTAATAGGGTCACCATGGGAACCAAGCCTCCTGTCACAGAGGCCCTTGGTGGGTGGGAGTACTCAAAGCACAGCAAGAAGACAAACAGAATCCTGGAATTGAAATATTGTTATATTACATGGCTCTTTCTTGCCACATAGATAAAGGTCTGAAAGCGCAAACAATGGCCAATTCATTGAATTACAAGAGCTATGGAGCATATGCCTTCAGTCAGTGTGTTAATAATGTTTGTCTGTGCACCAGAACTGGGTCAGGGTCTTGTTTACATAGTAGTAGAGAGTGAGGAGTTGGGAAAGGAGCCTCCAGTGAATCAAACCTCAGGATAGTTATAACTGCCATAGAAGACCTACTTATGCAAAACTACATTGAGATAAGTCAGCTTGTAATAAGTTTGGGTTTTTAAAGTGAAACACTATGAAGGTGTGTGGTAGGCTGAGTGGTTGACATTCTACAATTTAGATCTACCTTGAATCTATGAGTATGACTTTATTTGAAGAAAGGGTCTTTCTTTGCTGATGGGATTGAGAGAAAGATCTTGAGATAAGAGTCAACTCAAAGTATTTGAATGGGTCTCAAATCCAATTATCAGGGTCATTGTGGAAAGAGCAGAGGGGAGTTGTAGTGAAAGAGAAGGCCATAGGAAAAGGGAGAAAGAAATCAAAGTGTCCAAGCCACAAGCCAACCAACCTCCCGGGGCCACCAGAAGGGGGAGAGGCAAGGCATCAATTCTTTCTAGAGTCTTCAGATTTCTGATCTCTAGAGTTTGGAGATGATGAATGCCTGCGGTTTTAAACTGCTAAGTTCTTGGTGGTTTGTTATGGACCCCTGTAATTGAGTGCAGGCATGATGCAGACAAAGACCACAGAGTTCTCTTTTATAACCAAGTGCTCAATCCACAACCCTATGATCTCACCCTGAACAAAGGACTGAAAAACTATTGTAATTTTTCCAATCTTTCAGGAAATAACAATCTTATTTGGATCAAAATATTTTGAAACATCATTCACCATCCCTGAGGGTATCTAGCACTCAGCATTCCCCATGGGAGCAGGCTATGAACATGGAGACATGATAACTTCATAAATTGAGAGTAAAGGGCCTTTAAAGAAAGAAATGAGCAGATGGGTGTGACCAGAGGAATGATACTAAAAGGTTTTATTTCATTAAAGGTAACTCTGGTTTAGACTTTAATAAAAGACTGAGGTGTTATAATGGGCTAGTAGGGGAAAGGGAGTCAACCTGTCTCAGGATTTAGGATTTGGGGCAACGTCCTCTTTTAAGCAACATGCAAAAAAAATCAGAGGAAAAAGAAACATAAAAATTTCATATTTACTCCAGAAAATCAAATTTAGTCTGAAAATCGGAGATAATCATATAGATCTTGTAAATGTTTGGAAATCAGCTTGTGTACAATAACACATCTAACTTATATGTGTTCAAAAAACTTCTGAGTGATTGGTATCCTCCCACAGATCCTCAATGGCAAATGTCTTTGATTTAGCTTCAAAGATAATGTGATACAGGTGTATATTCCAAGGCCAAATGATAATAGAAAAAAATGGGTCACTATATTTATTTTCAACAGTTCCCATAACAGGATAATTTGATCATTTCTAATGAATCATTAAATCAGAAAGGTTGCAAAATAGCATGCAAATTATATATGCAAATTGCCTCTGATAACACCAACTCTCAGTTGCCTCTGGAATCTAATAAAGTGAATGTTTTTGGTTTGCCTGGAAGCATTTATTTATAAGAACCAACATGAAAATGACATTTGAGTAGAACTTAAGTGACTTGCGAGCTGCTGTGAGACAGTCTCTGGGTGACCTCATTACCTGCGGTGGCCACTTTCTCAGTGCTTTGCTTATGAGATAATTCCATTGTGTTAAAGAGTTCCAACTCTTCCATGTACATTTTTGTTTTAAAGATTTTTTATTTATGTGTATGAGCAAGCTATTTGCATGCATTCCTGCATGACACAAGACAGCATCAGACAGAAGAGGCCATTAGATCCCATTAGATGGTAATGAGACACCCTCTGGTTGCTGGGAATTGAACTCAGGACTTCTGGAAGAGCCATCTCCCTAGCCCCCTTTTAAATTAAAAATAAAACACATTTAAATGTACAAATCTATTTTTTAGGGCTTAAGATGGACCTGAGTTTACGTGATTCTATTTTAGTAAGCCACAGGCAAAGTAAATTCACCTTATTGCAAGAACCTAGGCAATTCCTGGGACCAGATTTAGACTGTGACCATTTATTGGATTGATTGCTCTGAGAGCCGGTGGAGGGATGTTGAAAGGAGCAATCCTTCCCTGTTGTGTAGCATGTTAGGGGGACAAAGACTATCTACAGAGGAAAGGGCAGTTGTACTTGCATTTGTTGTTCTTTCAGAGGACTCAGGTTCAATTCCCAGAATCACCACAGTGGCTCTCAACCATCTGTATCTCCAGTTCCAGGGGATCTGATGCCCTCCTCTGACCTTTGTGGGGACTAAGCACTCATGTGGTGCACATACATATGTGCAAGCAAAACACTCATATACATAAAATAAAATAAAAAATTTTTACAAAGTAGAAAAATAGTCAGGTATTATGCTGTCACTCAGATACGATACCAACTCCCAGACACAAACAGGGATACACTTAGACAACTGAAAAAAAAAAAACCCTTAAAGAAAGTCCACCACCCACCCACTAGTGTGTGTATGTTGCTATATTTCTAGAAGATGGAGTTACTAGGAATATGCAACTAAATTAAACATTTACACACAGATGCTGTTTGGTACTTGCCCAGACTTTCATTTTTTGATTTGTATATATAAAAATTATATATGTTTTGGTGATACTCATTTGTTATAAAAGATGAATATTTAGAGTTAGGTTAAGCCACTAGGATAGGAGAGATTCTGACAGTTTTACAACAATGGCTGCTATGAGATTCTGGATTCCTTTAGTGGAATGCCATGCAGTGACCAGAAATCACAGTTCTTAGGCAGGGTTGAAGGGACTGCCAAATGTTCTCCTTACTTGTGGTACATCATCTAACCTCACCCCACCTCAAGGAATTGTGTGTCTCTTTCAGTCTTGTTATTCTCAATCCCGAATTACATGCCAGCTCTTGTTAATTTATCCACTGAAGCTCAGTGTGGGAGATATTTTGAACTTTGTCTCTTGACAAATAATTTCTTCATTGAAATACTCTTATCCACAAGAAACAAAATATACTAAACTATAAAACTATTTGAATATTATCACTCATACATATTATTTCATTCAATTCAATAACTTATCCATCAGTAATCTAAATTTCAGAATAGTTAAATTTTGCTGTGGTTTTGCTGTGCAATTTTCTCATCTGTAAGGTCAGAATATTTCATAATCATGCCTTGCCTCAACCATTAGCTCTTGGCAACTCCATAGGATGGTATGTGGGAAAAACATTTCTTAATGGTCCACATTTATTCATGTGATGTCTTTTTCCCAGCCTGAGCCTCTTGGGGGAATGTCTATAGAAGTTAGACATGTACCCTAAATGAAGTTTGAGGACTTGAAACTTCACAGGGGTTAAAAAGAGGTGGGCTGGTAGAAAATGAGAGAAATATACTCAGACTGTAGTTATAGGCTGGCGCGAGACCAGGCAGTCTAGAGAAAGTCTTGGATTGTTTGAGACTTTCTGTAGCATGCATGACGAAGTCCTAAACAAGCCCAGATGAATCAGCTGCCCACATACAGTTGTAACAGTACAGTAAAGGGCGATCTCAATAATGGTAAAAGAGATCTATCTGCCTGATGAGTGTGAGTTGTAAAACTGTCTTTTTAAAATAGCATGGATAATCATCCAATGGAGTTAGCAACTCAACCAGGGGCTTTAGAATGCATAGCTCAGTTGTGTGTCATAGGTGCCAGTCTCCTTTGCTTTCTTTGTGGAAGAAAGAGGATAATGCTACATTTACACCATTTGTGAAAGCTCAGTTGTAGTGGTTTGAATGGGAAATGTCCACCAGGATTCAAATATTTGAATGCTTGTTTCCCAGTATGTGGTCCTGTGTGGGGGATGTTACTTTACAGTCATTAGGAAGTAGAGTCTTAGTGGAGGCACTGAAGCACTGTGGGTGGACTTTGAGAGTTTAGAGCTGTACCCCACTTCCAGTTCACACTTTTTGTTTCCTGTATGTGGATAAAAGACTTGATAAGCCAGCTTCCTATCCCCCCCATTTCATTATGGACTCTTCCCCCTGAAATTGGAATCTAAATAAATATTCTCTTCTTAGTTGGCTTTTGGTCCTGGAATTTCCTGACAGCAATGGGGGAGTAACAAATACTGAAAGGAAGCACTCAGAACTATAGCAGCCTCCTATTCCAAAGTCAGAACTCTGAAAGTGAACTTCACAGCCCCAAGTTGGTCTATATGGAACATGTCACCTAGTAGGAGTAAGAGTCTGGGGCCTAAGATGCAATATCATAAAATACACACCGCTTTGTCTTTAAGTAACCCCCATCTTCTCAATGTGTCTTCCTTATAGAGGCCATGTTTTCTAGGGGTTTCTCTGTCCTCAGACTAGAGTTCTGGAGCTCTCTCAACTAGTGCCAGTATCTCCAGACCTGGTTGATTTCTTGGATTTAGAAAAGCTTCCTTCCATGTCCGAACCTACAGTCTGGGGAGAACTCTGCAGTTTTCCTCTGCCCTTCCCCAGTTCTCCATTTCAGATGTTTTCAAACCATAGAACCAAACGGCCTGGGAACCTATTCAGATGATTCTGGTGTTTATGCTGTGCCACTTCAGCGAGTTAGACAAGGATTGACTTGCTTAAGTAACTGAGTAAACTAAGAGATGAAGTGTGTGTGTAGACTGGTGCCTGGGAAGTAGCAACTGTTTCCAAATGTGCTGATGTCCGTTTTTATTATCCACTCCATGTTGTAGCGTGTGATCTTCTGTGGTTTTCTTTATAAAATAAGGTTGAAAGGTTCTTTCCAGTCTCATTGTAAGAAGAGAAACATTACTTTTGAAGATTATAATATTCTACTATCTTTATAGAATTCTCACAAGTTCTGATTCCCTTGTCTGCTGCTCTTGGACAAGAGTTCCCCAAGGGGGATCACATGGGAACAATTGCCAGCAGCCAGTTTCTCTTTTTCTCCCAATTATAGAGTACCCTTTAGGAGGTTGGCTTCTAGTGGGTGTGGCTTTGTGAGGAAGTGTGTCACTGTGGCTCGAGATCTCAGAAGCTTTTGCGCCTCACTTTGCAACGCACACCATATCTGCTATGCTCTGTTCGCCAAATTAAATCTCTGAACTATACATTCATTAAGTTCCCTTAAGGAGTGTCAGCTCATAGTGTGTCTCACTTGCTCACAGTGTGTCTCACAGCAATAGAACCAACTAAGATAGATTTGTTGGGCCACATTTGTTTAGAGGTTTCAGTCACAACCCTGGCCTGTTGTTTGGGCCTGTAGTAGTGACAATAGTGAGAGCCCAACGGAAGCTGCCAACTCATGACAGGAAGAGAAGGAGAGGAGAGGGAGGGGAGAGGAGAGGGAGAGGGAGAGGAGAGGGAGAGGGAGAGGGAGAGGGAGAGGGAGAGGGAGAGGGAGAGGGAGAGGGAGGAGGGGAGGGAGAGGGAGAGGGAGAGGGAGAGGGAGAGGAGAGGGAGAGGGAGAGGGAGAGGGAGAGGGAGAGGGAGAGGGAGAGGGAGAAAATAGAGAGAGAGAACAGAGAGAGAACAGGAGAGAGAACAGAGTAGAGACAGAGGTTCCTGGGATACAAATATCTCCTCCTTGCACATACCCCACCACGACCTAACTTTTGCCTACTAACCTTCAACTAGTAGAGGTCCTAACATTTCCCAGTAACACAATAGAGTAGAAACCAAACCTTCAACACACTTACTTTGGTTGACTATTTATTTGTTTGTTGTTTGTCCTAAACTATCAGCCTCTTGAAAGGAAGGTCTATGGTTTTTTAAAGCTTCTCTTTAGAGTTTTTCCAGTGCCCTGCATGCATGGAAGGAGAATCCAGTCAATGCATGACTGCTGAAGTGACAGCACCTGGTATGGCTCTCAGCTTGTATTAGAGGATCAATGGAGTCTGGCTTCCTTCTTTGATTACTAAGCAAGTTCATGAGACAGGCGAATCTTGACATTTTGTTCCTTAAACCGATTAGCAAATCTTCTTTACAAGGAAGATTATTGAGAAACTGATTATAAAATGTCTTTAGTTCACAAGCAAAAATAGCACTTAAATAGAGGTTACATTACACAACTGAGTTACCTTTGTTTCCTAAATTATCCCTGCTTCAGACATCCATTGTGTCGCCTCCCCAGCCTTCAGTTTCAATATGTTTCACACAAAGGAAAAACTCTGAGGATACAGCCATCAATATTTCTCAGTAAGAACCTTGACTCTTCTATAATTAAATTGCCCTCTTGTGCTAATTTGAGTGCATGCCTACAATATTCCCTTTTCCAATTAAATACGCTATTCTTTGACAGTGGTTAAAGAAATAAAAGGGGAAAGAATCAAACTGGCACTTCCCACAGTTAAGATGTTTTTCCCTCAAGGATTAGGGGCATGGTGACTTCTGAGATGACGACATCTATACTGTGGGAAAGGGTATAATGGGTACAGTTTTTATATTGGCACCTGTCATGGATGCTGCTTGGACACTCGTTTGAAACTTCAAAAGAAGCATGAATGGCATGTCTGTCTCACCAAAAGTGTGTGGTCTAAAGTTTACCTCAAATACAACTAACTCTAGAGAGTCACTGAATAGATCCAGAGGTGCGTGATCATGAGCTTGTCAACATCTTACCCATTGGTGGCGTGGAGTTGAAATAGTGAGTTTGGTACAAGGAAGTCCTGCTTCTTCAGCATAACACAGGAGCTCTCAGATCTTCCGATGGAGTTCTAGACCCTCTAACCCCAGCTCCAACATGATGAAAAGATGGACTACATATAAAACTTGAGATCAAACGTGGTAGAAAGTGAAATCTTTTTTACAAAGGTCTTTGAATTAGATTCTGAACGCTGGTGAATCTTGGCAATTGATTCTGATCACTCTCCCCATGATACAGTTTACTTTTCCATCTTGACCTTCTCAGTTATTCTGTTTCCCATTTAATAAAGACAGATTTCCTAATTCTTCTTTCATTACTGTTGGCCTCTCGAGTCTGATTTAGCCAGGATCGCTGTGATAATATGCAGACTTTAATAGGGAAGGGAAATAGCTAATTACACATGTTATCAAGGATGCCAGGAAGTGCCTGGAGAAAAGATACATCTGTAAAATACCAGAATCACAACCTCTGCCCAGGTATCAAGCATGCAAAGATAAACTAAATGTGCAGCAGATGTCAAGGTCTCATCTGCAAGAAAGTGTCTTCCCTTCACGGTCTTCAAACAAACAATCTGCATTGTTCCTTTCTGATATCTCAACTTGTTATATAACGTTCTGAAAAATATTAATGGCATAAATCTGCATCCCAGGTTGGAGGATTATATAATCACAGAATTAAGGTAATATTTCCACTTTAACTTAATTGAATTCTTTACATGTGTCGTATGTGAAGCTATGTATGGTGTTCACATGTGTGTGGGTAGTCATGTGGTGAGTGTGAGTGTGTGTGTGTGTGTGTGTTTCTGCCAGAGGCTGCTTGATGCTTTGGAGTCTTCCTTGATAACTCTCCACTTTATTTACAGAAACAGAGTCTCTCCCCAGCTTAGGACTTACTGGTTCTGCTCTGCAGCTGGTCAGCTTTTCCTGGGAATCACCTTGCTGCCTCCTAAGCACTAGGCTTACAAGCAGGCAGCAAGAGCTTTATCTACTGATCCATATCCCCAGCCTTGGACTAGAACTGTCAATATTTTCTATGATGTTATCCAAAGGAAGTGCCAATTCAAGGCAGACAATGTGGAAACTATTTTGGCCACCTACCTCATCTTACCCAGCCTATGTTCCTACCCTCCCTCCACTTTCTTCTTATAGAGCTGTTTCGTATCTTTCATTCATACTCATGTATAAATTTACTCACTGTATAGGAGTGTTTTTAAACAATGAAGCCAAGGAACTCATCTCACTAAGAAAAAGAGAGGCCAGCATTTATAAGCTTGAATCAGAACATACAGCTACAAAGCAGAGGAACTACATCGATTTATGTAGTTTTCTTTCTAATCAGCCTTGACAGTTTTAATACTCTTGTATTTAGGTATGATGGTAAATGCATATAATCCTAGCATTTGAGAAGTGGAGGCAGGAGGCTCAGTAATTCAGCCTGGACTACATGAAATCCTGTCTCAAAACAGAACAAAGCCATCAAAATTATATTTTAAAATGTGCATATTTGGGGAATTTCATACCCATGTTTTGTTTTACTTTTCACTTCCAATTTTCATAATCACATAGATAGATAGATAGATGATAGAAAAATAGATAGATATATGATAGATAATGATGATAAATGATAGATGGTAGATAAAAATAAATAAATTGAGTCCAGTTACTGCTTCCAGTAGGGAATGGGTGTAGAGGCATCTATTGTAGCATGGGCAACCTCTCAAGGACTTTAAGTCTAAAGAAAACTGACTCTCCCTCTTTGAGCAGTCATCAGTTTCCGTAGTAGCTCATCCAGAGGTGGAATTTTATCTGGATTGATATTATGCATGTCTTGTGCATGTAGTCACAGGAACTGTGAGTTACTGTGTCCAATGACCCTGTCTTATCTGGCAAATATTCTTTCACTGCAGTGTCCACATACTCTGAGTCTTACAATCTTTCCATTCCATCTTCTCCTATGGTCTTGGAGCCTTGGAAGGAGGAATATTATATAGAAGTGTCATTTAAAGCTGAGCATGTCACATACTATTATTCTTTGCAATTGATCAGTTTCTGAATTGCTCTCCATATACTTCAGAAAAACCTTCCCTGATGAAAATGGAGAGATAGACTCAGCTATAGGCATTAAAATAAGAATATAGGTGTTATTTTAATACTATATCCATTGAACAGGATAATAATATTATATTCTACCCTAAGGTCTATCACTTAACCAACCATGGATTGTTATCCCAGTTAATGGTGCCACACATTTTAGAAAAAAGTTACTTGAACTAGACATTCAGCAATAAATTGACTTGATACTAAAAGAAGAGGGCTGAGTATCAAATAGGAAATGAGTGAAAAGAAGGAATTAATATGGTTACATCAAGTCATCCATCTATTGTTGGAGTAGATATCTTGTTGGAGAAAGGACGTCAGTGAGGGTGGGCTATGAGGTTTCAGAAACTAAGCCTGGTCCAGTGTATCTCTCTTCCTTCTTGAAGATCCAGAGGCAGGACTCTCAGGTACCATGTCTGCCTCCATGTCAACATGCTTCCTGCCATGATGATAATTCTGGGGTTACAGGAAGCAAATTGGTCTTAAGGATTCACATCTGGAGTTGTACTATGGCTCCATCACATACCAGCTATGAATTCCCACTTCACTTGACCTCTTATAGCCTTCCTTTCTCATTCACAAAATAGAGATAGGGATCAGCTAGAAGTTTAATAAATTTCATCAACTGTCATCATAGGAGCAAAATAGGATAATACCTACTGCCATGATTAACACTGAGAATATGACAGAACAACTTAAGTCTCAGTGACAGAACACAGTGAAAGCTTATATCTGTGTCATACAGTCTAGATAAGAGAGTGTGTGGGGCCCAGTTCTACATCAGTGATTCAAGATCTAGCACCTTCTTTCCAGTACATGTCTTTATCATCCTCTAAGCTCAGTACCAGCTGGGAAAAGGGGACTGGAAGAAGACCAGTTGGGGAAAAGTTTGAACCAGTTCGGACCACCTTTGCTCAGAGGTGTATAGTTACTGGAACTTACTCTTTCCTTAGTGAGAACCCATCACCATGTACAGGGTGGAAAACATTATGTAGGCAAATATCCAGAAAGACGAAGAGAACATGGGATATGGAAGGCTTTTGTAGTCACAGTCATATCTGTTCTGGAAAGCTGAGTTGAGAATCAGGTTAATGTCTTATACTAAACAGCCAGTTGATACATAGTTTGTTGTTGTTGTTGTTGTGATGATAATGATGATGTTGTATTTGTCTCGGTGTTATGTTAATGTGAGGAGGTACCATGACCATGGCATTCTTGTAAAGAAAAGCATTTAATTGGGGCTGGTTTACAGTTCAGAAGTTTAGTTCATTGTCATTATGGCAGGAACCATGGTGGCATGCAGACAGACATGATCCTGGAGAGTAGTTGAGATTCATATATCTGAATCTGCAGGCAGCAGGAAGACAGAGAGACACTAGGCCTGTCTTGGGCTACTGAAACCTCAAAGCCCAGCGCCAGTGACATATTTCCTCCCACAAGGCCATGCCTACTCCAACAAAGTCACCTATCCTAATATTTTCAAAGACTGCCTCTCTCTGGTAGCCAGGCATTCAAATCTATGAACCTATGGCAGCCATTTTTATTCCAACCACCACAATGTTTATCCATAAAGATAGGCAGTGTCAGCATATATAAATATAACAATCATTGTTATGCACCTCAGTTACTGAGGTAAGGGAGTTAGGTTCTTATAATGTGCCCCATAAGAAAGCCAAGTCTAAGGCTACCTTGCTTGTTTACTTTGCTTCTAAGGACTGTAGACTTGAGGCTGAGACAGGCCATCCATACCTCTTTCCATTGGTGTCCAGAGTTGGTTACAATATAAAAAGTGTCCAGGATCCCACAGAAGCCATCAGACTCTTTGAGAATAGAAACTACCAAGCTTGAAAGAAAAACTGCATAGTGTCCTGTTTAAGAACTTAGGGGGTTTCGAATATTGTCCCTTTTTGCAATATAAGACAACCTTGCCTTGCAGTTACTGGTTGGTAAATGTTAGAACTTGACAAGCAATTTCGAATCCTTCAAGTCTTTGTGTTCTCAATTATAAAATGAGGATAAGGGTTGTGCTGAAGACGAAATGAGACAGAAATGCAAGACACTTGTGGCAGGCAGCTGGGACCTATAAATGTTAGATCTATAGTCCTAGTCCTAACCTAATAATTACTTCTGTTACCTTTCTAGTCCTAACTTGATAACTACTTCTATTACCATCTATGTGGTAAATTAAATATTGCATTATATTGTACCATAAAAGATGTGTTCCAAGTGTGTTAGCAGGTGTCTGGCCCCACACAATGTATTAAACTGTACATATTCTTTGATGTTTCCTATATGCCATATAATTAATTTATAACAGGTAAAAAAAGTCAATATGTGGTAATAATAAAATCAAATTATTATTATAATGATATACAAAATAAAAGTTACATGAATATGGCCTCTCCATCTCCAGCTGTTTGTCTCCTTGTCTCTCTCTCAAAGTATAAATTTTATACCTAATATTTTTAGACCACACTTAGGATGAGTTATTGAATCCATGGTAGGGGAACTACAACTGTCTCAGTGACTGTGTATTTAGTCAAAGGTAGCTAACTACCTTATATTGGTAGGAAAAAGCCTGTCTGGTCCCTCCCTGCTTTGGCCCTTGCTGACCAGGTGTGCATTTGTGGGCAACTTATGGCATTACTCTATGTGTTTCTTTACCTAGAATCCAGAGGACAATGATTAAAAGAAGAGTTATGAAAAATTTATGGGAAATTATTCATTAATGGCTGGCATCAAAGACAGCTAATACCTATTTTTTTCTGGTAAATTTTGAGGGACCATATGAAATTAGTAGACCTCAGATTAGATGTGATCCATACAAATCAGAAAATTGATTGCATAATCCAGTCCTAATAAAGGTTTCAACCATTTTTAATAATTTTAATAATAATTAAAAAATCCAGGGCCTGAAATATAAGAAGTGCAGAATAATTCCCTGCTATCCAACTGAATGGACAAAGGAGGAGTCAAACAATGAAGGTGGCACTTGATGCTGTCAACAAATGTCACCAGCAACACACAGTAGCCAATTCCAAGTTAATATAAAGACTGAAAATTGCACTTTTACCTTAGTCATTATTTTTCATTCTTTTCTCAGTCAGAAACTTGTAGATTACTGCTCAGAACAAATCAAAAAATAGGACTTCCTGGTCTAGATGAGACCAGCGAGCTTGAAAGAGCTGAGAAGGAACATCTGTCAGAGCCTCACCAAGCACCATGACCCTGTTCAATGAACACATTGAAGCGGCTAGAAATATGAGGCTTCTCATTCTCATCAACAGTTTCTGACATGAATGAAGTGTACTCATGGGCATCGGCCTGAAGACTCTGCTCTTAGTCACTTCTGATCTGAAAAGTTAAAGCAAGACCCCTGGGAGGTGGTAGAAAATTTGGGGTGCTATGTGCCATCTATAGTTCCACATTGTCTGGAGAGAGCAAGTGAAGCAGTCTAGTTCCTTAGCCTGGTGATGAAGAGAAGACCTGGGAGCCTACCTAAGTGAACTCTTGACCTCCTAAGACATTATTTACAGTGAGTGGTTCCATTATTCAAAAACATGCACCATAGGGATTACATGGGCCAAAGGGATTCAGAAGGAGGTGGAGCTAAGGACAACACAGGAGAAGAGAGGAAGAGGAAATGAAGATCCCCAGGGTCTGCCGTGCCCTACCTGGTCTCTTTTAAAGATGAGCTCTTCAGACCTCAAACAACACAGAACTTCCTGTTATCAAGAGTCATTTTGACTTAGGTTGAAAGCTTCTTGTTATATGCGTTCGTTAATAAAATATGATTGAGATGGTTAACTAATTAATTAATTCTTAGTATTTGATAGTGTGATATACATTCAAGACTACTGCTGTGTTTTCACTGTCTGCTTAGGATCTAGTTAGGATTCAGTAATGGGGAATACAGAGCTGGTGTATTTGATTTTTTTTTTTTTTTAATCTTGGAAGCCAAAATTCAGGTTACTTTACCCTCTTAGGAAACTTGATCTGTACAGAAAATACATGATCTAGTCACTGCTCCTTGAAGGAGGAATTTCAGTTCCAAGGTTTCGGCAGAGGCTGAACACAGAGCATCTGACTCTGCATTGGTGAGACCACCAGCAGTTCAGCAGCCAGAGATGCACAACTAAGGGGAGTAGATGCTTCAGATGCTACACATCATTAAAGGATGCTATCTGGGAGTACAAGTGAAGGGCTGTGAGGCGGGATTTGTTGTAACAAGAAAGTATGGTTCCCAAGGGAGGATGTCATTAGCACATTTGAATAATAGTTCTGCAGAGAGCTGTAACCCATTACCTCAGGAGGAGGAAGGGCTGTTCCCTGCTCATGATGATGCAGATGTTCAAGGAGAAAACCTTATGAGATAGCAGAGTTCAAGGCAACTCTCTATAGTACCATTTCCTGCCTTCCTAGTGATTAGCAGGCCTCAAAACAGAACATAATGTAGAGCCTTAATTTCAGGTGTACCCCATGGTACACTACCAGTACACAGCTCCAGCAAATAACATTCCCATCTCATTCTGTAATGGAGACCTCAGAACTCCTGGATATCCTGATTGCAGGACATAAACATAGCTAACACTGCATTGAGGCTACGATTAAATGTTTATCGTTTAACTGTAATGTTTCTCTACTGCTTAAATATTGTTTTATTATAGAGGAAGGAGGATTAGCATTATCTGTTGTTCTAAGCACGGCTCTCGGGCATTCACTGGAAGCTTTTTGAAATTCCAGTTCTTAGATTCCCTCCTAAAAGTACTGCATCCAACTCACAGAAAGATGACCAGGAACTCCTGCTTTAAAAGCAAGCTGTTTTAACACTGCCATGTTTGCTAAAGATTTAGAATTGCTTTGAAGGATCTCATGGCAACTGTTTCTAACCCAAATTACACAGAATGGAGAGGACAGAAATGAGGAAGAGCAGAGGAGTAGCAAGTAGTTCTTTACTTCTCTTACTCCAGCCCCTGGAACAGCTAAGTCTGTGTCTTTAAATAAGTGCCTCTCAACCTGTGTGTTGCAGCATTTTTGGGTCACATACCAGATACCCTGAACATCAGATATTTACATTAGGATCCATGACAGTAGCAAAATTAGTTATGAAGTACCAGCAAAATAATTTTATGGTTAGGAGTCACTATAATAAGGAACTGTCCTAAAGGGTCACAGCATTAGGAAGGTTGAGAACCATTGCTTTAAATAAAACCTCTACTTTCTGGAACTGATGAAGATGGATGGAAACTGTTGCCAGAATAGTTGGTCTTGCAAAGTAGTAGGAAAAAGCAGAAAAATTTTTAGGCAAGCTCTTCCATTGAAGAGATAGAAACATGCAGACCAATTGATGATAGTAGACTAAATAGTGAGGGGTAAACAAGAACTCAAAGACAAGTTTGGTTTATATCAATAAACCAATGTTGCTGACAAAGCAGAATCAAGTTATGATGTTTTCTGCTGAGGGCAGGCCCCTACCAAGGCAATCTTAAGGTGTCGTACATGGGAGACATTAAGGAGAATATAGTTGTCCTCTCTTGCTCAAAATTTCTGTTTCTACTATAGTTTTAGTTACCTAGAGTCAACATAGAAAAAAAATATTTAATGGAAAATCCCAGCAATAAATAATCTATAAAGTATAAATGGCACACTGTTCTGAGCTGAGTGATCAAGTCTTACTCTGCTCTGTTCTGTCCCACTCAGAATGCAAGTCATTTCTTTGTACACAGTATCCACACTATCCTATCCATCCCCCTGTCACTTGTCAGTGCCATCAGCTAGCAGACCGACTATTGCAGTATCACTGCACTTGTGTTCACAAAGTTATTCTTTTATTAGTGATGCTTCCAAAGTGGAAGAGCATGAACGTTCTCATTTTAGGTGTATCTAAGAGGAACCATGAACTGCTTCCATTAATAAAAGGTTAAAACTTATAATAGGCACATAAGTACAGGAAAAATAGACTATGTATGTACTTACAGCCATGTTTATATGGTTTCTGGAATCTACTAGAGGTCTAATGGATCTGTGGAGACTGTTTTGACTCATAGAGTTTTAGAGAATGCACTACATCATTTTAAGGCAGCTCTTCAGTAAGGAGGACTGGTTTGGACTGGCATAGCTTATAGTATAACAGCATGAAGATGTAAAGTCTGTAATTCTTAAGTCTGATGAAAACCACAAAAAATAAGAGGTTCTCTGGCAGTGATGACCTCCTGACTTTATTTTAAAACTGTTTTCAAATGCTCAAATATTTCTCACTCTTTTCTTTCTTTTCCTTGCCATGTAAACTTAGCAGGATGGAATCCACCATGAACCCAGCATTGGTTCTGAACTCATGGCAGTCCTTTTGCTTCAGTATCCTGGGTGGGTGCTCTGATTACACTCAAGAAGCACCATACTTGACTCTTAAATAATTCTTTTGTTTATGGTGACCATCAAGGAGCAAAAGCACAGCTATAATGCTGGCATATTGTTGTAACGAAACATCCATTTTATCTCTCGAATTATATAGCTTGGTTACCTGGGATGTAGAGAAATAATTTATGAACTTGTCAGCTTCAGTATCCTTTTGATTGACAGAGTATGAGAGTTATTCAGAATCAGTTATATATTATTTTCATTACAATCAGTTCAAGACAGAGAAATCTTAATTTGTAACAACATTTTGTCATCAGAAGATTCTGTACCACGATTTATATTTGTATTATCATCTCAAAATCAAGTAACTTTTCCTTCAATGTTAAATTTTCTAAATTGACTTGGCAATTCATTTATAACAATACCAGGTAGGTGTCTTTTAACAGGATAAGTTTCAAAAGCTTTATTACGATATTATAAATTAGGTAGTAGCATGAAACACTGATGAAATAAAACTAATTCATTGTTTATTTGAAGTGTCTGATGGTTGGAAAGCTCTGACATATTAATAGTTACTACTTTACATTTTTATAGTCACAAGAAAATCTGAAATAACAATAAAAAATTTATCCTAGACGTGTGAAAATTGGATTAGGGAGATAGCTTAATTGGTAAGGTAAGCACAGAAACCCTAGAACGCACAGTGTATAGCTGTACAAGCATTTGTAATTCCAGTTCTGAGGAAGCAGATTCACGCAGATCTGAATAGCCAGGTCTACGCTATTTGGTAAGTTCCATGCTGGTATAAGACTCGGTCTTAAGAAAACCAGGTTGATGATACCTAAGAAATATCTCTCTGTCTCTGTCTCTGTCTCTCTCTGTCTCTGTCTCTCTCTTTCTCTCTCTCTATCACACACAGACACACACACACACACACACACACACACACACACGACAGAGAGAGAAAGAGGCAAATGGTTTAAATGTAATGATTTTTATTTGATCTAAATGACAAGTCATACTTCCCAGTGGTTGCAATTAGACTTTCAACTGGACTATGTGAGCTTCTTCAGTCTTCAGGCACATGCTTCTCAAAATACAATCTTTAGTCTGTTAAAAGTTCAACCTTATGCTGTCTGGAAAGGCATGCAGGGTTGTTCATTCAACTGTGTGCCCTACTTGTTGCTAGCATCATGATTGAAGGCAAAACATACAATGTGGAAAAATAACTGTGAATCATCTATCTTGATATAACTGTGAGTTATGATCTCTCCTTAGAAAATGGACTTTGGAAAACAGACATGCACATGTGAGCAGAGGCCAGCAGGGGAACTTGGTCTTTTCTAGACAAGTCAGATCTCTATTATTTCATTTCCACTTGTATCTGTGCTTCTCTCTCTATAGCAAGGTCTTCTGATCTTTAGGGATCCAGATAAGACTAGATCCTTCCTTTGACATGCTATAACCTATTGTTAGTCCCAAACTGTCTGTGGTAATGGACCCTGTATTCTCAGGGCTACCTCCAACCTTAACTATCTGGTTCCTCAGAAAAGGTTTTGTTGTTGTTCTTCTTGTTGTTTTAATCTGTTTTTGATTTACTTACAGCTTGGAAGGAAACAAAATCCAATCTATTTCTGACTTCAACAAAACAACCACTCTTGCGGCTGATGTTAGTGACAAACTTGGGTGTGTATGGTGTGTAGTGGGTGGACACAACTTATATTCTAAGCAATGACAACTTCAGTGTTCCTTACCTTCCTTTCTCAAATTCCTGGAGTTCATCACAGTTTTTAGGCTTGCCATCAAAAGAGAAGTTGGATTTAGCAATGTGATCTGTCTTCCTAAAGGTAGGAGCGAGCTCTTTTTCAGACTCTGTCCCTCCGCTGCATGGTCAGGCTTCACCTCTTTTTTCTTGGCTTTGCCTATGGGTGTTTGTCCGTGTCTTAGCAACTTTTCTATTGCTGTGATAAAACACCAAACCCAAGACAACTTAGAAAAGAAAACACTTAATTTGGTTCCTGGTTTCAAAGGGTTAGAGTACACAGGAGTAGACAGTAGAAACAGCTGAGAACTTACATATCCACAAAACAGAGAACACACCAGGCATTGTGTGAGTCTTTTGAAACCTCTGAGCCTACCTGCAGTGAGACACCTCCTTCAACAAGGTTATTCCTCCTTATCTCAAACAGTTCCACCAATGGAGTCTAAGTACTCAAACATAGAAGTCTATGATAGCATTTTCATTTAAACCACCAGAACCCAGCAAAGGCCTCCAGGAAGTTTATGTCCATACCCCACTCCTGCCTGCATCAATGGTCAGAGTCACCTGTGAGCCCTAGTCCCATGCACAGGTATGTATAAGACAGTTGGATTTATATATGAACATGCCATGCTACCTAGTTAGTTTTTCATTGGTTTCTTAGATGGTGTTGAACATGAGAGAGTGTTCTGGTAATGCTAGAGCCTTGTAAGAAGGAGAGAGTAGAGAAAAATTTGTTACACTGAACGTACTCTCGATAGTTAGAGCCACATCTATCTCAGACACTTGCAAATGTGAAAATAAAGCAATGAAAATGAGGGAAGAGGCAGAACTGAGTGGGATTTTCATCAGACTTCATTCTTTGTATTTTGCTCTTTACTTATTAAAGCAAAACATCTAGCTTGTACTACTCACTACAGTTATCCCGTGGTTGACATGTTTCTGGGAGACAGAGTCTTAGAGGTCAAAAAGGGACTCGCAGTAAGGACCAGAGAAGTTGGAGAAACACAACCTGATATTATCAAATAGGTGAACCCAGTTTTCCTGCCCAACCAGCCACATGGGGCCTGAAAAAAGATCATCCCTGGGCAAAGTGTCCTTAGAGACTGATTTGCAGCTGCACGTTCTACTGGAAATAAGGAAACTTTCATATTCATTGAAAGGTGAGCCATCTGCAACTTAGCAACAGTAGTTATGGAAGGCCTTTGTAGAATAGATCTTAGTCAAAGTAATAGTCCATAAACATTAAATCTGTCTTGGTAAGTGTGTGGTTGTTTAAAGAAAACACATAAGTTTTTATATGTATTCTACATAATAAAATAAATATGAAATCAAATAAAAATCAAAGAGCAGCCAGATTTATATGAAAAATTAAAAACACTACTTTATAGAACCTTCTGAGGCATTAGTTTTCACTTCCATTCTCCTGATGGATTAAAAGATAAATATAACCCAAAGGAGTGAGCTGTAAAATCATTACTGTGAGCAGGAGACTGTGATGCTGATGGATGTAACAATAAATAAAGACTAACGTTTCTTCTTTTCCTTGGTTGAAAGGAAGCGATTGTGGAAAATGCTAGGATAAAAGGACTGAGGGGCAGTAGCTACAAGAATAATTGGAATGACTTTGATGCATGAAATAACTCTGTTTGGCTTCAGGAATCAGAAACCTGGAATAAGAAAAACTTCAAAAGAGCTTGCT